>LR812526.1:51522331-51687331 GCA_903798195.1 Danio kyathit
TGAAGCTTTTAAGATTCAAGTAGGATTTAAGATAAAAAAGCATACTTGATAAAATTGTCATCAATGTCTTTCTTTCTTTCTTTCTTTCTTTCTTAAATTTTATTACTATCACTTACAACTAATAGACACTGAAGCTTTTGAGATTCAAGTAGGATTTAAGATAAAAAAAACACTTGATAAAACTGTCATCAATTTCTTTCTTTCTTTCTTTTTTCATTCATTCTTTCTTTTATTTCTTTCTTTCTTTCATTCATTCATTCATTCATTTTTTCTTTTTTTTAATTTATTACTATCACTTACGACTAATAGAGTGAGACTGAGGCTTTTGAGATTCAAGTAGAATTTAAAATAAGAAAAGCATACTTGATAAAATTTTCATCATTTTATTTCTTTCTTTCTTTCTTTCTTTCTTTCTTTCTTTCTTTCTTTCTTTCTTTCTTTCTGAAGCGACACAGACTGAAGCTTTTATGTTTCAAGTAGGACCCCCCCCCCTAAAAAAAGCATCTATGTCTCAAGAAATGCAAAGCTATACTGAAAAACTAAAATGTATATTAAGTAATTTATAGCAAAACATTATAGTTGTATTTTATGTGATTTGCATCCATACAACATACATCAGAAGGATGAGTAATGAATAATTTTATTGAATTATATATGTACATACTTGAATAAATGATTCCCTTCAAGAGTATACAAATAACATCTATCCAAGTCTAATGATCATTAAAATTTGATCAGCGGATATGACCAGATGGCTTTCGGTTTTTGGATAACACCCTGATGTGGACCTTTTCTACATGTGCTGCATCGAGTCATATGTTATACATCAGCACTAATATGCCTTCAAATGATTGCTCTATCATTCTCAAGGGAAAAAAGAGAGCAGGAAAAAAAAAAGAAAGAATGACAAAAAAGTGCAGACAGAATAAGCAATGAGGTAATTCTCTGCAACAGGATATGAACTCAATATGGAAAAGAACTCTTTTAGCCACAATATAGAGCAAATCAGCAAGATCTAGCATCCCTAGCTGCCTGCTATGAGATGACCTCACTGTTATTCTCATTTCAAGAGATGATCCCTTTCTAAGGCCACCTGATCTGAGTGTAGGCTTTTAGCTTTAACAGCAGATGTTGGCTGTATTGTGAAGTAAATCCACACTTTGCTGATGAAGAGTTAGCAAACACCTGAGCAACAACAACACTACCACGTACTCCGCCTTGTTGTGTGTTTGTTTGTGTTTGCCGCCTTTAGTCTACACCTCCCTAAACACATACTACACAAGTGATCTTTTCTCTTTTTAGTGGTGTTTGCATAAACACAAAAACAGTGGTGTTTTCAAAAATCTCTTTGAAAGCTGCTTTTAGGTTTATGTGTTTTCATTCAACAAAAATGCCAATGTTGTGTTAATGAACAGGCAAAACACTTTTTTTTTTTTTCCTGTTTTGGGCTGAAAATGATGTTGTTTAAACAGCCCCAGCATTTGCATTAAAGACATTTGCATTAGCAACAGCAACAACATCAGCAGCAGCAACAACAATAAAAGTTCTATATTAAAGTTACCATAAAAAAATATGAAGCACAGAAAACTGTTTTCAACATAATATAATAATAATAACCATAATGTAGCACCAATAAAATAAGTGACACAATTTGTTGCTGTAAATTCAGCTTTATCACTACTGGAGGAATAATATAAATGCATAACATTGTAAAACTAAATAAATAAAATTGTAACACAGTAATAACTACACACTATAAATAATTAATTAAGCATTAGCATATAGTGAATTCATTATTTATTAAGCATTAACTCTACATTAATAAATGTTAGTAAGCAGTTTATAACTGCAGCTACAAATGCTGTATTCTTCACTTACAAGCACATGCTTAATAATTGTACTTTGATAAGTTATGACTAGGCCCACACGGAATCTGCGCCTGCAGAATTCCGCAGATTTTCCGCAGATTTTTAGCCCATCATTAATTCTGTTTATTTACTTAAAGTTAACTATTTACAGTTAATCTAATTGGATTTGCATTTTAAACATTAAATTAAGTTAAAAAGATATTATTTTTTATTTCACATATTAAGGTTTTAGTTATGATACTCCCAAAATAATTCCGCAGAAATCTGCAGATTTTTACCAAAATTCTCCGCAGAAATAGCAAAAAACGTCCGCAGATTCCGTCTGGCCCTAGTTATGACTGATTGGTTTTTCATTACTGCATTAAGTATTGCATTATTTACAAACTATTTGTATTTAAAAATAATTGGTGGTTATTAAGATCATTCAGAATGAGTTAGTAAATGATTAATAAACTATTGAAATCGACATTTATATATCTTATTATTTAGGCATATAGCAATTGTTACTATGTATGTTAATAAATGCTTTATTAACACAACTTCATGCATTTTTGTGACCTAATATAAAGTTAGGACTATTTATGCTCCAAAAATCCCTTATAAATGACAATTAAAGGCTTAGAATTGAATAAACAATAATCCTTGCAATTCCTATCTAAAAAGTAAAATTACTGTAAAGTTTAAACATTGTTGAGTAACTGGAGTGTCATCAACATACAACATAAAATTTAATAAAACTGCAGTATAATAATTTAACAATATATGATGATACAACATTTCAGTGTTATTTAAGGATGTTTAAACTGGTCAGTAATTTTATTTTAGTTAAGATTGCAAAGATTTATTTTTTATTTGATACAGTTCTATTTGTGTATCTTCACATTATTAGAATTTAATAAAATCATTTATGTTTTTTTTTCTTGTTTAGAATTTAACTGAGCCTTTAATTGTCATTTATAAGGGAATTATAAAACATAAATAGTCCTCACTTTAGATTAGATCACAAAACTGGATGAAGTTGAGTTAATAAAGAATTCACTTGAGTTAATAAAGCATACAAATTAACTATTAGTATATGCCTGAATAATAAGATAAATGCATGTTCATTTGAATAGTTTATTAATCATTTTACTTACACATGCTGAATGATCTTAAAAACACCAACTTAAATAACTGGTTTGTAAATAATGCAATACTTAATTTAGTAATGAAAAATGAATCATTAACCAAGTATGAAAACACAATATTAAGCACATTACACGTATGCTTTTAAGTCAAGAATAGAGCATTTGTAGATGCAGTTATAAACTGCTTACTAACGTCTATTAATGTAGAGTTAATGCTTAACAGATAATGAATTCACTACATGCCAATGCTTATTAAATGGTTCATAGTGTGCAGTGGTGTAAAATAACAAATTACAAATACTCAAACTACTGTAATTAAGTAGTTTTTTTCAGGAATTGTAGTAAATAGTTTTAAAAATGTGTACTTTTACTTTCCATTGAATACAGTTTAAGTGCTGTATCAGTATTTTTACTCCACTACTTTCCTTCAACCTGCAGTCACTACTTTATTTTTTCTTGTCTTTGGAAATTAGAAAAATCAGTCCTGTAATTCCAGTCTAATCAAATCACACATAATAGGTAAATTGCATTATAATGAACTACCTCATGACATGCCGATTTATAATGCAGCAAACTGTTTGGAAGCATTAAAAGTGTCCAAGTCTTGACCAAAATCCACGTAATGACCCAGAGACTGTTTACATGCATGTCACTGATGAGAAGATGTCGGATGTTTACTGTATGATGACCGAAATGGCCTTAAACATCCAGCAGGCACAGCACGTCAACATGATGTTAGATTGACGTTGTACCCCAATGGTGTGGGAACATTGCATTTTGTTTGCAAATGAACTCAACGTCAGGCCGATGTCAACTTTTTACAGTGATGAGCTTTTTACAGTGTAATACTTACTACTCACTACTCCTAAGTACTTTTGAAAGGTCTATTTTTGGGCAAGCAATGGTACTTTTACTTGAGTAAGATTTTTCAGTACTCACTGTGTGTAGTTATTATAAAATGTTACCCTAAAATTTATTGTAATAATGTTTAACATTATTACTGTATTATGGTATTATTTTGAAAAAATTCATGTAGAATTCTTTAAAAAAAAAAAATTAATCCAAAACCTTTGAATTCACATACAATATATAGTGTCATCCGTTTTAGGTGTAATTAGCTACAACGTAACTAGTTACTGTAATTACTTTTCCACTGAAAAAGTAAAGAAAGGTATTACTTATCATTTCAGTTAATTTAATTAAAGTTACTTCAATTAAAATGCCTAAAATGTTGTGCATAAATTGAACAATTCTGTATACAAATTCTATATACTGTATTTTTCAACTAAACAAGGTTAAATTTGTCAGATAATTACACATGCTTATGAAATGAATCTCAATATATCATATTAATCCATTGGTTTAAACATCTTGTGTTTTGTTTAACATTTCTTAAGCTAAATGATAAAAAAACAAAGTATTAAAACAGTGTAATATTTACTTTTATGTGTATACAGTTGAAGTCAGAATTATTAGCCCCCCTGTTTATTTTTTCCCCAATTTCTGTTTAACGGAGAGAAAACTTTTTCAACACATTTCTAAACATTTTAATAACTCATTTCTAATAACTGATTTATTTAATCTTTACCATGATGATAGTAAATAATATTTTACTAGATATTTTTCAAGACACTTCTATACAGATTTAAGTGCAATTTAAAGGCTTAACTAGGTTAATTGGGTTAACTAGGCAGGTTAGGGTAATTATGCAAGTTACTGTATAATGATGGTTTGTTCTGTAGACTATCGAAAAAAATATAGCTCAAATGGGGCTAATAACTTTGTCCTTAAAATTTATTTTTTTCTAGCTAAAAACTGCTTTTATTCTAGCTGAAATGAAACAAATAAGACTTTCTCTAGAAAAATAAATATTATCAGACATACTGTGAAAATGTCCTTGCTCTGTTAAACATAATTTGGGAAATATATATATAACAAAAAAAAATTCAAAGGGGGCTAATAATTCTGACTTCAACTGTATATTTTATTAAGGATTTTAAATTATAATGAGTCAAGTGATTACATTACTTATTGAGCAAGTTACTTTTCAGGCAAAGTAATTAGAAAGTAATTTAAATACATTTATATTTTAAAATACAATAATTTAAATACTACTTTTAACTGTGCAATAAGTAGTTAGTAATTAATTATTTTTTTAAGTAACTTAGCAAATACTGATTAGAATGTAACCCTAGTCCATACGTATCTTAACATGTTTTCTAATTGATGGTGCCTTTTTACAGCGACGTCACTTCACAACACTTCTGCACTAAATCCAATGATCATGTAAACAACTCAGCCTTGTGTCAACAGCAAAAACACAGCCACGCCAATATTTGTAACAGCAGGACTCTTGTTTGCATGATATCACTTAGAAGCAACGTCGACTATAATGCATCAGTCTCCGCTGACAACTAGTATGCGTTTAATGATGCACTAGCTCATCCATAATATGAACGTCTGGATTTTGCAAAGGAAACGTGCATATTTGTTTCAGTATTGAACTCTATGAACTCTACTAGTAGCAGATTGGAGATCGCATTATAGATCCATTAAATGTTATTACACACCAAATACCATGAGAGATTGTTTCAAAAAGTCATCGGAAACTTTGCACACTGCCTCAGCGAACAATCATTCGTTACAAATGGACAATGAAAATGTGATAATCGAGCAAACTGCGAGAGAATAAAAAATGATGGATGTCACAAGGTTAAAAGGATAATGATCCAGGTTGTTAAAAAAAGATTTGCAAGGGTGTCAAAAAGATGTGGTTTTGCTTGTTTTGGATCTCACGCTGAGATCAGAGTTTTCCTCATGCAGGCAAGATGGAAAGGACTTTCATGTAAAAGGAGAATAATAACTCAGACTCCTGTCACATTCTGTCACAATGAATACGTGGAACTTTCAAACCGAGGCATCAAAGAAGCAGCTCAAAGTGTAATAGTTGTTTTAAAGTAGAGAGTCTTGTCTTTCCAAAGAACAGATCGGTAGAGGTATGGCCGCAAACCCACATCAACACTTTAAGAGGCTTTGCAAACTTGTCACGTATACAGCATGGGAGGAGAGTGGGGCAATGGAGTAAATGTTTCCCATGGTTCAGTTGCAAGAAATAGAGCTCTTTTTCTAGCCTCAAAAATACTCCTCGACAGCTTGAAGGAAATTCCACCAATTTTTCAAAATGTCCTCAAAATGTTGCTGTGCAGATGTAGACAAGGCCACTTTGTATTACTTCAGCGACCTCACTAATCGTTGATCATTCAACTTAGTCCCTTTATTAATCTGGGGCCGCCACTGCGGAATGAACCACCAACTTATCCAGCATATGTTTTACGCAGTGGATGCCCTTCCTATCTGCAACCCACAACTGGGAAACATCCATACACATCCATACACACTCATGGTCAATTTTAGCATACCCAATTAACCTGAGCACCCGGTGGAAACCCATGCGAACATGGGGAGAACATGCAAACTCCACACAGAAATGCCAACTGACCCAGCCGAGGCTCGAACCAGCGACCTTCTTGCTGTGAGGCGAACGTGCTACCCACTGCGCCACCACGTCACCCATTCAACAACAGCTTAGGGAAAAAAATAAAAAGTGGTTAAGGTAAAAAAAAAATCTCATGCCTGTCACATTAAATCATAAAAAATATAATAATTTTACATAAATATAATTATTCAAAATAAGCTCATTCTGAAAAGTAGCCCTACAGTATACATTTCTGAAGAACGTATGGCTGCATTTCGTCTTTAAAATAAATGCTATCGCTATAATAAATGCTACAAACTGCTTTACCGCTGTGACCAGTTTGTCCAATTTGACCCCAACGATGGGGTTTGAGTCCAGCAAAGAATGGTTGGGTTTAGGGAAGGGGATGGGTAGGTGTATCAGCGTCAACAGTGGTCTCTGGTGGATTTATGTGAAAACAGCAGGTGCGAATGGCACTTGCGAGAGAAATTTGAAATCTCAAAAAACGTACACAGCGGTCTCTGGTGGATTCGCGAAAACAAAAACTGCAAAAAACATACCTCCTGGGACGTATTTGGCCCTCTCAAGAAATGTATGCATGGCTATGTTTTCAGAATGAGCCTGGGTTGTAATTATTTTAGAATTAGGGCATGTGTCCACTGAAGCGTTTTTTGAGCTGGAGAAACACGAGTGTTGTTCCTATGGCGTTATTTATATGACAAATGTCGTGAGAGCACTAGTCGAGAGCCCATTCATATAATACAAGCATGCAAATCTTTTTGCTCACTGACCAGTTTTCATCTGTTCGTGCACAAAACTTCTTGTGCACTCTCAAATATACACTGCTCACATGCAAAAAATGTTTCCCCGCTCTCAAATATATGCTGCCAAGAATGTTGATATGATTTATATATTGGTACATAATTTATGTAGCCAAAATTGTCCAGCCAAACATGTTATAGTTCATTAGATTGAAAATATAGTTAATAAATAAATAATAAGTAATATGTAGGCCTATTTTAGTATTTTGTGTATTGTTAATCAATAGTGCACCAGTATAGATATAATTCTTGGGATAAGTAATTTAACAGGAGGAGCTCTGGAGAGCAAAAGCACCAAAGAAAGAAGGAACAAGGCACAAATTGTGAGTCTGCAGTTTTTTTGAGAGAGCGCAAGACAATTTGTGCATGAGCAGAGTATATTTGGCAGTGCTCAAGAAGTTTTGTGCATGAACAATGCACAATTCATTTGTCATTCAAATAAAGCCATACTATTCTAAAAACGCTTATCTGTGAGCGCTTCTCCAACTGTCAGAGCTTTTAAAAAATGCTGAGTGCTTAGCACTTAATGTGAAATGCATGCTCCATGTCTTGCTATGCTGCTAGCATTTCAAAAATGTGTCACTTTCATTGACAGAACAACATAAAAAGAGTTGTAATTTTTGCAGTTCAAAAATGCTTCAGTTGACGTGCACCTTTAAAATGATATATGTTTATTTGAAAGAGGACCCCTTTCAAACCCCTGAAAGTGGACTAAATGTGCATAAGACTGTCAAGGCACCTATATAATCATGACCTGACATGTCATTACTATGTGTGACTTTATGCATGACTATGATAACTGTATTTAATAATACTAATAATAATAATAATTATTATAATAATAATAATAATTATTATTATTATTATTATTATTATTATTATTAATATTATTTAAGAGTCATTTGCTGAGTTATACCATTTTAAATGCACAGATAACATTTTGAGATGTTTATGTCATGACAACTTCAAATTACCTTGTTACCATTAACTTGTTATAAATCTGTCATAAACATGATTGTCATAAGGCCATTATAACTGTGCTATTTTCATGACCACTTTTATAGGGCTGAATTTGGCTTAAAAAATGTATTAAAAAAGTTAGAACACATTTATAAAATCATCATTTAATGACTTTGGCATTTAATGACAGTTGTCATGAGTATGCATAAAATCTCATTCATATTGATGGTGTGTCATTTCACAAATATAAAAGTTTCATGGAAATCTTTTTAACACCCACTTCAAATAAAGTGTTACCATGTGCATGTATATATAATGTCTGTGTCATATATTTTTATGTGTTTGTCTAATGCAATCTCACGGCAATTCGTAACTTTTTGATTAGTGGCTACTTCGTATGAATTCGTACGATCTAATTCGTACATATTAGTACGATTTGCCCATCACCCAATGACGGTTGGGGTTAGGGGTGGGGTTAGGTGCCACGCCTCCTTTTTAAAATCGTACATTTTCGTATGACTGAACTCATACGAATTCGTACGAATTAGGCACTAAACTGACAAAACGTAAAATACTTACGTTTCCTCGTGAGATCAGGCTGGTTTGTCTGTGTGATTTTTAACAGAACAAGAACATTTTCGCAGTATTTCCTACAAAATTTTTTGTTTCTTCTTCTGGAAAAGTCTTAATTATTTTTTACTTTGCATATAAAATCAGTTTCTTTCTCTCTCTCTCTTTTTTTAGTTAAAGGTCAATATCATTTTCATATATCAAAACTATTATCTATGTTAAACAGCATGAGAGTTAATTTCATATACAGTTGAAGTCGGAATGATTAGCCCCCTCTTTGAATTTTGTTTTGTTTTTTAAATATTTCACAAATAATGTTTAACAGAGCAAGGACATTTTCACAGCACGTCTGATAATATTTTTGTCTTCTGGAGAATGTCTTACTTGTTTTATTTCGGCTAGAATAAAAGCAGTTTTGAATTTTTTAAAAAACATTTTAAGGTCAATATTATTAGCCCCTTTAAGGTATATTTTTTCCAATAGTCTACAGAACAAACCATCATTATACAATAACTTGCCTAATTACCCTAAACTGCCTAATTAACCTAGTTAAGCCTTTAAATGTCACTTTAAGCTGTATAGAAGTGTCTTGAAAAATACTGTATATAGTACAATATTATTTACTGTCATCATGGCAAAGATAAAATAAATCAGTGATTGGAAATGAGTTATTAAAACTATTATGATTAGAAATGTGTTGAAAAATCTTCTCTCCATTAAACAGAAATTGGGGAAAAATAAACAGGGGGGCTAATAATCCAGGGGGGCTAATAATTCTGACTTCAACTGTATATACATGCATATAATCTCACCAAAATTAGTTTAAGCAGTCAATGGCTCAGAACTTAATTCAATTTTTGGTGACATGATTTGCTAAGCCGGATTGTGGATGATCTTTCTGTTTCTTTCTTAAGAGTGTTCCACTCGCGCATTCTGCCAAAACAGCTGTGTAATAAAGTCAATATCTCAGCATTTCCACATTTCTCATGAGAGGCAAGAGTCAAGTTGCTTTCACAGAGAGGATCATCTGCTTCCATCTTGCAAACCCTTGTGCCACATTTTATTACAGCTATGATAAAGTGTGATTTTTCAGTCAGTGGCCAGCAGTAGTGGTGGATTATATACCGCTTATGAGGTGATGACATTCACATCTAAGCCCTGCTCAAGCTGACCTGGATTTTATTGGTGGAGATCACCAAATGTCCGTATTATTGGTGGCTAATATGTGATTTGAATGAAAACTTATATCAGAGTTTAACTGATTTGGCCATAAGGGTATTAGACAAGGAATGACAAGGACATTTTCTGAGCTATAATCTGCATGTGAAAACCTCAAAGTTCTGCCCTGTAAAGTCTTTCTGTTTTAAAAGTTTGGCTTGTGACAGAAGTCTCAGCGGTATATAGTATATCAAATCAGTAAGAGCTCGTTTGGTTCAGAAAGGGAACTCAGAGGAAAAAAATGCAGAATGTCTTTAAAGGGTAAGCTCAAAGGTCAAAGGGCATTTCTGTTGTTCTGCTAAACCAAGATGCAGTAAAGATTGAGTAATTACTACTCAAACTGGATTGACAGATGGGCCAAGTGAAAATATTTGTCCAAACTGTTGTCATTCAGCTATTAGTGTATGTCAAACAACTCTGAAAGTTGATCATTTTAGCTAAACTCTTGACAGTCTTGGTGATCAAACTTTACAAGCATACTTGTTGCAAAAAAGTTTTGCGATATTTTAAAAGGCTGTCTGCTGGGAATAAATCTCATAGATCCCTTTAATAGATTAAGTGTAAAAGCGTATAAAACTTTGTGAGAACATTTGTTGATTGTGAGGTCATTTCCTTAAGCATGCCAATACTGTGGTTTGACTAAGTGGCTGAAATAATATTAGTGTTTTGAACTCTGACCCGAAGACTGAACAGTTAATTTATGGTTAAACAGCGTAACTTAGACGGACAACAGGCGCATTATGACTTTCAGTTCATATAACCATTTGGTACAGCTGGTACTGGCGCATGAAATCAGCCTTGGAAGAGCTCCATTTTGCTGAATGATGAAATAGAACTACATCCATGGAAGCACATAATCAGAATACAACATCTTATTACTCAAACAGACTACACAAACATTTCGTTTAATGACACCAAATTTCCTTGACAAAAGAGATGGATGTGTCTGTGACAAAAAGCAAACAAGTGGGAACTGAATTGCCATGAACTCAGAACTAGAGCCAACTCGCAGAGACTGGATCATGTAGTTTTTTTTTGTATATATATTATTATTTTCTGAATGGAATGCTCAAAAAAAGTGTCACCCATTCCTGTCATGATATAGTTCCCAGTATAACACTTACTTCCTTGATATTTGTAGAAAGTCTTTTCTCCCATTCTGGACAGTGTTACTTGTCAATGCTTGTCAGGAAACATGTCATGGAAATATTTCTCATGAGAAACTAAAACGACATTGTTGTGGATATTGCTGCTTTTTACACACACACACATGAAGCATCTATAAGATTAACTCTATGCACTTCACATGAAAGGCCTTCTGGATACCCAAAGACAGATTTGATAAATGGCAGGATACTGATATTCCGCTCAAAGTACAAGCTAAACCTTTCTATTTAGCCTGATATAAATCATGCTTTCCGATCCAGGTCTACATTTTATTACAACGACGACCTCATTTCCCCTTAGGCACTGCGTGTGACAGGTATTGTGCTAAATAAATGACTGTGATTCATCTAAAATGGAAACACTATGGCAAGTAAGGGCTAACTGCCGTAAATAAGATGGAACTCAATGGAGAACAAGATATGAAAGAGCATAAGACAGAATTATGCTTTATAATGTGTTTTTGTTTTTATAGGTGTGGCTATTTTAGTGTTTTCATTTTTAGAACAAACATAACAGAATGCATATTCTGAATCTTAAAATGTCACCATGCTTGAGTTCTTATAAATTCATTCAGAAATACAAACAGCGTATGTGGAAGGATTCTGTTGAAAATTGTGTATGAGTGACTTGAAAACAAAAGTTGACATAAATTAAAGAAGAGTTTGAATTGATTAACTAATACCAAATTCGTCGGCGCCAGTGGTGTAATGGTTAGCACGTCAACACATGCACTCCGATGCTCACGGAGACTTGAGTTCGATTCCACCTCGTGGTCCTATGCCAATCCTTCCTCTCTCTCTGCCCCCCATGCTTTCCTGTCAATTCTCTCTACTTTCCTATCCAACTAAAGGTGAAACCCCTGGAAAAATAATTATAAAAAACTAATACCAAAGTCCCTTTAAGGCAAGTATAAATTTCACTCTGCGGCCATCTTTGAAGCGCCTCTCAGGTAGTATGCTCGGGCATTCTGTCTGAATGGGGAAACATCAAATTCTCCAAAACTGTTCGCCAAACTTATGATTACATGACATATTTGGAACCACCAATAAAATTAAACAACAACTGTCTCGTAAGTTTAGTTTCTAAACATCCAAATCAATCAAAATCTGCATATTTGCAGGTTGTCCGAGCTAATGCGCATGCGCACTCAAAAGGAATGAGATTACGACACCAACCTCATTTACGGCCGTTCTACACATTATCATCCTCTGGATAATGATCGTCGGATCGCAGGGGTCTTCTGAAGTAATTCACAACTTCCCAGATAGCGACTCTTTGTTTACAAGTATGTGGGCGTTTGAGTAATTGCTGTCATGAGATGCGCATTTAACAGGACGAATTGTACCTCGCATTTGTTTCATTCATTCATTTTCTTGTCGGCTTAGTCCCTTTATTAATCCGGGGTTGCCACAGCGGAATGAACCGCCAACTTATCCAGCACGATTTTACACAGTGGATGCCCTTCCAGCCGCAACCCATCTCTGGGAACATCCACACACTCATTCACACACATACACTACGGACAATTTAGCCTACCCAATTCACCTATACCACATGTCTTTGGACTGTGGGGGAAACCGGAGCACCCGGAGGAAACCCACGCGAATGCAGGGAGAACATGCAAACTCCCGTTTGTTTCATACAGATTACAAAATCAAAAAACTTTTGTTTTCAAGTGCACTTGGTATAAATACACATTACATTACATTGGTTTATGTAAAAGTACAAATTTCAAGCTTTATTTGGATATATTTCTTATGTCTGTGAATCAAGTATACTTCTCCGTCAGTCTATAGCGATGATTGGCTGTACTAGTAGGCGAGGCTTCATTCGTCATATTGAACATTATACTGTTCCCCATTCATGTGACATGTCTTGTGTGTTCTAGAGTCTTTGCTAATATAGCAAGCATAAAAAACACAAATGTTTGGTCAGTGTTATTCAGTGTTGGGGAAGTTACTCAAAAAGTAAACAGATTCAAA
The DNA here is from genome assembly GCA_903798195.1 of Danio kyathit. Lineage (NCBI taxonomy): Eukaryota > Metazoa > Chordata > Actinopteri > Cypriniformes > Danionidae > Danio > Danio kyathit. The sequence goes on from LR812526.1 coordinate 51,535,520, forward strand.
TTACACCATTAAATAATTCTTAAATTACTTTTATTATTACTTTGTCTGAAAAGTAACTTAGTTATACTGTATATACAGTAGTCAACATTTAAAGTGGGTCAAAAAAAGTTTTTTCAAAACTGTCCTAACACAGGGCATCATGGTGGCAGAGTGGGTAGCACGATCACCTCACAGCTTGAAGGTCGCTGGTTTGAGCCCCGGCATTTCTGTGTGGAGTTTGCATGTTCTCCCCGTGTTTGCGCAGGTTTCCTCCGGATGCTCCGGCTTTTTCCCACAGTTTAAAGACATTCATTATAGGTGAATTGAATGAGCTAAATTGGCCGTAGTGTATGTGTCTGAATGCAAGAGTGTATGGGTGTTTCCCATTGTTGGGTTGCGGCTGGAAAGGCATCCGCTGCGTAAAACATATGCTGGATAAGTTGGCGGTTCATTCCGCTGTGGCGACCCCTCATTAATAAAGGGACTAAGCTGAAAAGAAAATGAATGAATGAATGAATGCATGTCCTAACACAAGAATGGGTATTGTTTGATAGTTGTTTGACAGCTTTGATGAAAGGTGATGATCCACAAATGTTCACTACTGTAGCAACACACACACACTTCTCCGAATTTATACATTATGTTGTAATGAAGTAATTTCTTAATTATTATTTCTTAGTCATGACCAATTGTCTTAATAAATGATAAGATTGTTCTTCATTATTTAAAAAATTTAATTACTCAGCAAAATTTACAGTACATTTATTACTCTGCTTTTCTGAATTAACTGGGATAGAAGTGTTAAATTTATATAGAGTATTTAAGGCAATATAAATAACTGTAATTAACGTACCTAAAAATGAACTTTTCAGTACGCAGTAACTAATTACACCCAACACTGGTGTTAATGTAAGTTAATGCATTAAGGGATGTCAGTTTATAGAACTTTACTGCAAAGTGTTTTTAGTTTGAAATATGTAAGTTTTAACTTAAACAACACACTTAAAGAATATTTTTTTCTTTAAAATTAAACAGTCACTAAGATGTACTTTACATGTTTAAATTTTACATAATTTTTATAGTGCATTTAAGAATATTAAGACAAACAACCCAGGCTCATTCTGAAAATGTACCTCTATATACATTTCTGGAGACCGTCAAATATGTCCCAGGAGCTACGTTTTTTTGCAGTTTTTGTTTTTGCGAATCCGCCAGAGGCCGATGTGTATGCTTTTTGAGTTCTCAAATTTCTCTCACGAGTGCCATTCACGTCTGCTGTTCTCGCATAAATCCACCAGAGGCTGACTGTTTGACAGACTGAATGACTGACTGACTGACCGATCGACTGACCCACCCTCCTCCTTCCCTAAATCCAACCAATAGTATTTGAAAAAGCACAGATTGACCTGCCCACCCACTTCCCTAAACCCAACTGATAATTTTAAAAAGCATTCCAGAAAAAGAAAAGCCCTTGCAGCCTTGATTTTTATCACATTTTCTGATTTTACCAAATTCTCAACCTGTTATTTACTTGTTTATTTTATTTTTTGGATTCTGTTTTTGTCTTACCTGCTTTCTGGAACCGTTCTACATCAGACTCAAACCCCGTCATCGTGGTCACCTCCTCTTTGCGTCTCAAGTTTACTGACGTACATGGCAAGTTAACTAGACAAACTGGTAACAGCAGGAAAGCTGTCCATACAAAGGTAGTGTCGGCTCTCGAGGGGGGAGGGGGGTGCCCCCGTGTCAATAAGCTTGGCCCCCTTCTGGCCCCCCTAAATTTCAATAATATCACGCATATTTTTGTGTCAAAACGCCACGGAGAAGCGAGATCAGCCATCGGTGGCAGACTGCGGAGATATGACTGAGCCAGTGTTGTCAGATGTAGCTGACTGATTCCAGCACAAAAACTATTCAAAACCCGCCGAAATGCACATACATGCATGCAATCGAAGTCAAAACCGCCCAATTGGGCGGGAAACCGTCTGACTGAGGCCTCTCGCGCGCGCTCTCTGTGTCTCACGCACTCGCTCTCTCTGTCAGTGACGGTGCTGCGCGCATCATTTCGTTAAAAATTAACCCCCAAATTGACACAGGTTATAAAAAAAAATTCAGTCATGTTCATGTTGTGAAATACTATCAAAATGTCCACTGTTGATTATATTAGACTTCTGTTGACAATAGCAATTTTACCACTTTTAATATAGGAAGTCCTCGGCTATGCAGAGGCTATAATTAATTAGAAATTGAGTGTACATAGTTTTACGTTAGGAAATGCAGTCTTGAATTTATAAACAGTCGGCAAGCACAGGAGAACAGATGTAACACAATGATTAAATTTAGTTTTCAGTCACGCTCATGTAAAGGTATAATATTCAACTCGTTTAGTTTTGCCTTCATTCATGTTTGTTTTTAGTTGTGACATCAAGTAAAAGTCTTCAAACACATGATTATTTACAACACGTTTTTAAACATAATAGTTTAATTTCTAATAACTACTTTTTTTTATCTTTCCCATGGTGACAGTCGGTGCATAATATTGTAGTTATTTTGCAAGATTTTGCAAGTTGTATTCAGACAAAGTCCCTTTAAGTATTCTGTAGTTTTTAATTTAGATTAAAGTGTAATTTAAAGACTTGTTAACTATAAGTTAGAATAATTAGTCAAGTTATTGTATAACTGGTTTGTTGTGTAGACAATCAAAAATATACAGTAAATATTTCTTAAGGAGGCTAATAATACTGAGCTTAAAATTGCTTTTAAAAAAATTAAAAACTGCTTTTATTCAAGAAATAAACTAAAGAAATAAGAATTATTATGAATCCAGAATATTTTTTTTTTTGTTTTATAGGGAATACTGTGAAAATCTCCTTGGTTTGTTAAAGATCACTTGAAAACATTATTTTAAGTTAATGGGAGGGCAAAAAAGTTGACTTCAACTGCGTCTGTTAAAGTTTACAGGTGCAAAAATGTGCCTTGATGTACTTGAATGTTAGAAATGTCTTATCCTGCTACAATACAAAGTTACTTGTCAAATAAATTAACATGGAAGAATATCTTGAGTTTAAATTATTTAATTAGCTGGTTTATGAAGACTGCAGAGTGATGCATGAAAACAATGACTTTGAATAATTGTTTAAGTATTTTGTGATGTATGTTAAAGTGTGCCCCCTAAAAGTACAAGTGGCCCCTGCCCGGCTCCCCCAGTTCTGGTCTAGAACAGCCACTGTACAGAGGTAAGCAGGAAAAGGAACGGCATAATACCGCCCTGTAGCGTTCGTTTTAAAAATGAAATGCAGCCATACGTAGCTCTGGCTACATATTTCACGATCTCCAGAAACATATACAGGGCTATGTTTTCAGAATGAGCCTATGTTGGAAACAAGTAGGTGTCCAGATAAAAAATTAAAAACAAAAATAAAACTGTCTAAACTCTATGTAGTAATCTTATCATTTCTCTCACATGGATATAAATGGCGGCAATAAAAACGGAAGTGGCACATTCTCTCAGCGCATCAGAATCCAAAGGTTAAAAATACCCCTTGTTCCTCTAATTCTTTATGATGCAATCAGGAAAGAAGCCATAACAGAGTGAGAGTGACAACTTGAGTGGCACCGTGAAAGAATTGTGATAAGTGGACACAGCCATACAGCAGAATATAATAATAGTGAAGATTTGAAATTTGGAGCGGAAAAATGTGCAGTCATGCTGTGACATACATTAGATGATTAATTGGAATAATTACACTGGGAATAGTACACCCCACAATTTAAAATTATAACATAACAGACCCCTTCGACCCCTGAAGTGTCAGGTAACTCCCAAAGCTCTCTATCTTAATGAATAGGGTTGTAAGAAAAACAACAGTGGACGCGTGACAGGAGGGAACAGCTCAAGCTGAGTTAGCAAGATCACAAACGAAGAAATTCAAAACGTGTTCCAGGTGGCCTTTATAGGCCAGACGTGATTAAAATATTTTCAGGTCATCAATCACTGAAGTTGACCATGTTTTACATCTGACATTTTATTGGACCACTTTTCCAAATAAAGCGGTGTCCAAAATAGTGCTAGAAATGGCCAACATAACCATCTACCTTTACTCAGAGAAAGATATTTTAAACTAAATACACACTATTTGAATAGATGGGAACATATCCCAGTGTGACTTTCACAGACTAACCTGAAAACACTGGCCAAACTCAAAACAGAAGCAAGCCTGGGCTGACACTGACCTCCGCTGCTATGGTGAAATATAGGCTTCCGGCTGATGAGGCTCACTGTGGCCAAGGACAGTGTTATGTATTGTTTATTGTAGCTATTTGTGTAGCTATTTGGATAATAAATCATGGTGATTATTCTAGTTTGGAGATTACAATGGAACTTCGTGGTAGTCGTGGTTCAGTGTGGATGTGAAGTGTTAAAAACACCAATGTGGTAAATTATATTAAAATGTTGTTGGCCATAAAAGCAGATAGCAATGTAAGATTTAAAATCATTAAAGGAGCAGTCAGATACAAAACATATGTTGTTAAAAGTATGTTTAAAGACTTTAAATCGGACTTTTTAAACTATTGTCTTAAATAATATTGTGCATAAATGTCCCTGTTCATAATTCATAAATTATATACAAAAGCTTAGCTAATGCTTAAAGAGGATGTAGTTAAACTAGTTGATTAATTAATGTAACTTATTAAATTTAAATATTTTTGCGATGCATACAATTATAATTTTCTATTTTACCCTATCATTCAGCAGAAATACTTCAAGGAAGAACAATTGAACTCTTGTCTTGAGGCTGGCTGGTTTACTATGGAGAAAATAAATGGGGAAAATGTGGATATTAGCTGTTGCACTCTATATTCCAGTGACAATGTCATAACTTTAAAGCAAGTGAACAGTGCTGAGGAAAATAATGAATTACAATCTTGTATTATGTCTTCTAAAGCCTAGTTTACACTACAGGATTTTAAGCATCGGCAGATCGCTGTGCAGTTCACACTACATGACTTGATTTTGTGTCTTTTATCACTGTGGTGTTCACACTACGTGACACTACGTAAATGATCTACAAGAGGGGGGTCACACACTACATGATCTGACAACAACTAGTTCGCCAACAGCCCAGTCAAGCTACCAAACCACAGCCAATGACATTTTGAGGGAGGAGTCATCAGAAAAAGCTGAACACTATTGGCTGCTTTTGTGCTGATTACATCACTTGACAGCATTTCAAGCTTCAAGGGAGCATTTAAAAACATCATCAATCAGCTGATGCATCAGCGGATCAATCACTCATCTGCAAAGTTCAAGTGGAAAGATACACAGAGAGTTTTTAATTTTTGTAATTTTATAACTCTTTGAAATAAAACTAACATATCTATAACACCCTGACGGTTTCTAAATATCTGTGTATTTCTTTCTAACACTGTTATTTTTTTAATTACAAAACAGTAAAGAACTGAGCATGTCTACCTTTAATTACCATATTGGTTAAAACGACTGTGACTCTAAATATGCATGCATTTTTTGCCTAGCAACTTCCTGCTAAAATAAACAAAACTTTCTGATAGCAAAAACATAAATTTACTTCAGGTATATCTTTCAAAACAGCATATTCTGTGCCGCGAAATAGCTCCTGTTTGAAAGTGAAAATAAAAGCGAGGCTCAGACCTTTGCATGTTTTAGTATCTTAACTGCATATTTATAGGCTGTATTACCAAAAAAGAAAATATTTTTAGGGTAATGCTGTCATAAAATATGATGACAGACATTCAAAGCTTAATTTAATATCGCAATAGAAGTTTTGAATGTAAATATGGTGTGAATGATCATTGATCAGAGGTCAGAATGATCATTATGGTAATTCTAATAGTTACAGAATTCTAGTTCCACTGTTAATATAGCCTACTCTCATGTCTATGTTAACACAGAGAATGAAGCGAGTGCTGCGATGCCCATTTTGGCCAATCACAGAAGTTTCTGTTCAGCTCCTGAACACACAGCCATTCAGCTCATGCTGATATGCTCTCTCATTGGCTGCAGCTCGTTACTACATCTGACCACACGTGGGGTCAAGTCAGCCGACTGCTCTGGAATATACAGCATGCTAAATATTGGATTTTCGTCTGCGAGGTGTCAGCGACGCTTCAGCGAGCCTCTTTGACGCGTTGTTCAGTAGTTCACACATAAAGACTGTCGAGCGCCGTGCACCCGCAGGTTATTCCCAGATCACAGCCCGATCTGTCGGCGAGCTCGTTAACTTCCAAATCTGGCTCAAATCAGGCTTAAAATCCTGTAGTGTGAACTAGGCATAAGAAGTAATTAAGTACAATGCCAATTCGGAATTATTATTATTATTATTATTATTATTATATGTAATAAAATCAAGAATATGTGACTTGTTTATGCTTTTTATTTTTTATTTAATTGACAAAAGTACATTTCCCAGTACTGGGTTGCAGTGGGAAGGGCATCCACTGTGTAAAACATATGCTGGATAAGTTGGCGGTTTGTTCTGCTGTGGCGACCCCTGTTGAATAAAGGGACTAAGATGAAGGAAAACTAATAAATGAATGAATGACGAAGGTACAGAAAAAAGATTTCTAATGGTTTTCACTGACCATTAAATTATGTAAATATAAAAATGATTCAAATTCCATGGCTACAACACACTACAAAATTTGGATTTATATCAACTTTCGGTAACACTTTATTTTGATAATGCATTTGAGTATTAGTAGACTGTCTGCTTAATATCTGTTTATACTGCTCCTTCAAGAGACATTTAACTGACTATAAGAAACTTTGCAGATGTCAACTTACACTAACCGCAACCCTAACCCCAACCTAACAGTCTACTTATAATCTAATGAGAATTAGTTGGCATGTAGATGTAATGTAGCTTTAATTCAACAAACGGACCATCAAAATAAAGTGTGACCTAACTTTTCTTTTAATTGCAATGTTTAATTGTTTGTAATTTGACAATACGAATTGTTAATCTTTCATAAGCAATTTGTTTTTAAATTCAGCATAATTCCAGATTTCAGATGCTCATTGGTCATTTTCCTTTACATGATGAGCCACATATTCTCAGTGAAAGACAGATCTGTACTGCTTTCACGCCAGTTAAGCACACTCGTGCTGTAACTTTGAACCCACACTGTTGTAGCACATGCAGAATGAGACTTGATCATAAATCATAAACTTCCATGAAAGATGTCATTTTGTTGGCATTATCTGACTCTATACTCTCCATACCTGCCAACATTTGTCTTCATCATTCTGGAAGACCAGGGTGTGTGTGGGGGCCGCCCCCATTCAAATCCCGCATCTACTTGTGCAGAAATCAACAGCACTGGGTGTATTGTATGTTGCAATGCTTCTAGATTTGAATATTTCGTCAACTGTGAAAGGTGATGAGCTTCACAAGATCTGGCAACCTGACAAACATGGACAAAAAGTGATTTTTCATAACTAGACTGGGCCATAAAATCACGGGATTTTCCCAGGAGAAATAACAAAATGGGAGGGTGGCGAGAGATTGGTGTGAAATACGAGAGATTTCCTGGAAAAAACAGGAGTGTTAGCAGGTGTGGTGCACTCCCAAAATATATCTTTATTTTAATAGTACTTGTGCAGATTTTCTAGTCATCCATGCCATTTCTTCTGCTGCTCCCTGAAGCATGACATATGTTTGCTTTTGTATCTGTCAGTTATGAAATTCTTGAAGGTCCTATATTGGACATTGAGTTCTCATTCTCAAAAAACTTATCTTCGTCAGAAACAATTTTTTTTTTTTTTTTTTTTGATTATTTGAGATTAGGTCCGGCCCTGAGAACACAGTGGCATCATTGCACCGAACTGACACATAGCTTCCTCTCAAAGTAACAAAGGCTCACTTTAGATTTCTTGATGCAGCAGCAGACTGTGTTCAATAATTTAGACTTTTCTAAAGTACCATTGAGAACGTTTAAATAACAACACAGGATTTTAATATTAAACGCCATCGGAAGGCTTAAATGTTGAGTACATTGATCTGAGGTTTTCTGCCTTGCCATAAACAGATTTCTTTGCATTGTTTAAATCCTTTCACAATGTTGTATATATCCCAGATAGCATACGAATGTTGGCCACTTTAGGCAGTTATGTGGCACTGGTGGTCTTCCTTCGGCCCAGACAAAATGAATGTGAGCTTGAAGTGGCCCACCTGTGCAATGGTAAAGTGGGGCCAAAGATTCAAATTCATATATGGGCCATTTAAGGCAAAGATTTGACACTTATGGCAAAATGTAATCTGAATGTGAGCCTAATGTGGCCCATGTGGAAAATGATAAATTTGGCCCAAATGATGGAGGACAAATCATTCCATTTAGTATGTGGTCCAGATGTAAGTGTCTGGTGTGGGCCGGATCTGGGCCTGAATCAAAGCAAACTGTGGCCCAGAGTAGGGTCAGTTCTGGTTCATTTGGTTGAATTCTGGCTGATATGGGGTATTGCTATGGCTTAATTGTGGCCCAGATCTGGCAAACAGGAGCTGACCGCCCAAGTGCCATCATTCCATGCGGTATGTGGGCCGGATGTTAGTGTCTGGTGTGGGCTGGATTTGAACCACATGAATTTTGCTAGCTGGGATTAGTTGATGAAAGACTGTTTGCATTTAAAAAGATGATTTTATTTTTCAAATAACAGTTCTCACAAAAGCATAAGCAATGATGCAATGTTGCTAGCAAAGACGGAGGTTCTTCTTGTATACTAAATCTAAAACCCTTATCTATCACTAGTTCAACTGCATATTGTGGACTGTTTAAAAACTCTTTATTTGGATGTCCTATAACAGTTTCCCTTTTATTTTGCATAACTTTTTGAGTGTGTTGAAGCCATTAAAAACAAAAATTGTTTAAGTTTATAAAATTCAACAAATTTGGTCTGTGAAATTTTTTAAATGTGAATTATTGTGAATTATTTATATTTCATTTTTATGAATTAAATAAAACTTAAAAAGAATTCACGAATCACATGTTCTTCATTTCATTGCATCTTACACAAAAACAATAAAAAATAAATAAATCCCAACTTTTGGGAATTGGGGTTGTATGTTACTCTGTCTAAAAAATAAAATACATCTGAGCTTGCTTGTTTGACACGCTATTCATATCAATTGTATTTTTGGCAAATGTAAGGCTGTTTTAGACCAAAAGTGAAATGTAAAATGAGCAAACCTCAAGCTGAAGGAAATGGAAATTCACATTTGTACAGTTGAGGGCAAAGCTCACACAAACCATTCAGCAGTGTTGCCTTCCTGGACTGCATAAAGAATATGATTCACGAAAATAAAATAAAACACTCTTTAGCAATGACTGCTCTGAGTTTGCATTTCACAGATTTTCCTCATGTTAAGAGATGCTGAATTTGTTTTTGTGCAAATCAGATGAGCAAATGCTTGTTCACATTAGGCTAGAACTACAGTACAGTAAGTTTCATGTATATACGTCGTACATGACGCATTTGTTCTTATTTGATTTTTCTCAACATGGGGTTTAGACAGCTTTCCATCAATAAATGGAAAAACAAAGTAACTGCCGTTACTTTTTTGAATAGTGACTCAGATATTTTTCTGGAGATTAAAAACTAATGCATTACTTTACTTGAAAAGTAATCTGATTACATAGCTCATATTACTTGCACATGCAATGCACATGTAATGCACGCAAGAATAAGCAGGAACTGAAGACAGTTGCAGTAGAGGCCTGGCAGAGCATCACCAGGGATGAAACCCAGTGTCTGGTGATGTCTATTGCAACCAAGTATTAAAAAGTGAAAGTTTGATTTATGAGTATTATTCTCTTCCATTATGTTTGGTCCCTTAACAAGTGGGAGGCACATATGCAAACTGTTTTAATTCCTAGAACGTTCACCTGATTTGGATGTAAATACCCTCAAATTAACGCTGACAATCTACAGTTAGCACATCTTGTTCATTTTAAATCCAGTGTGTTGGTTTATAGAGCCATAAATGTAAGAAATGTGTCAATGTCCCAATATTTATGGACCTGACTATATATAAAAGGTTTTGATTAAAAGAGAAAATGAATAAAATATTAGTTTACTGATAATGAAAATGGGATCTGTTAAACATTATACATAACAGACAGCCTTGTGTTACATAGGCTACAATAAGAAAGGTTTCAACAAGCACACTATAATAAGCATAACTGCTTTGGTAGAGACTAGACATTATTCAAGTCAACAGTACACTCATGCAGCTTTAAGCCACGTTTTGGTTTGTAGCTTAACCAAACATTAAACCATAGTTGATCACATATATTTAGTTATTGATTCATATTTAGTTATTAAATGATCTGCAAATCACATCCCCCTATTATAAATTTGGTATACCATTTAACTCCTGCTTTTTGTACTGTAATGATTTCATCAGTTATGTACCTGGGGTCTGAGAGTAAAGCAATGGGGTGTATGCACAGCTAGTGTTTTTCACCCAATGATAAACTTTCGGTGAAAGCTTAATGTGACTATTTTCAATTGCATACAGTTCCTTTTACAGCATCGATGTTGTAATGTAATTACAATGCATTCAGTTAAATAGACTTAAGCGTTCATTTAGTTGTTCAAGCGTAAAACGAGATGAAAGAGCATGTAATCAATAGCGCCTTCGAGATCAGCAGGCGAGCGCAGAAACTCCATTGAAAATACTAGGGTTAAATAAACTCATATTTTAAAGACATGGCGGGGATACTGGAATTTAATCCAGTGCTTCTTGTCCGGTCGTATATCTATCAGGCAGTAAAGATCACTGATTTTTAAAGAAATCAGACCTTAAACGTGGCAATCTTATTATACTGTAGAAAGACAGTTCACTGGAAGCGCTGAGGCTGGCTGGCTGAAATTAAAAGTCTGTGTGCATACAGTGTACCCCAATTCAATTCTCTGTATGTTCCATACATGTGGTTGAATTGACAATACAGTAAAGCTGACTTTGACTTTGACTCGACTAACTCTGACAATTAATTAACCAAGACACTTTACCTAGGAAATGCGTCTGGTGGTCTTATATTCCATCACGCTGCCCCCTGAGGATCGAACAGTGGGCCGGGTTCTCTGAACATTTCTCATTTTGTTTTTTCCTCTTCCCTCAGATAGCACATAAATGCTCAGTATTGTTTATGTGTTCCTGTGGAGACATGTACAGTAGCGGAGATAGGATCAGAATCTCAGGCATTTCGAGCAAAAGAAAATAGTGGAGGACAAGAAGAAGAGTGAGGGCTGAGGTTATCGAGAGGGTGCTATGAGATGACAGAGAATAAAAATGTCAAAAGCATCTCTCAGCCAGCCAGTCTTTATTTGAGCAAGGGAGTGGAGAAGTGACAGTTGAATGGGACCGAGACATGTCATAGACTGGTTTAAAACCTACTTAAGCAATGTAAGATGTATATGCTCTTATTATTAGTGCTACGGGCCCAACCGTTTTTCATTTCTAATTGGCAGCATTTCAACCATCTGCTACAGATTAACCACCAACCTGAAGCGTCAGATACACACATTTATGAGGGGGCACTAGTTTGGACTCTTAGTTCAATTGCTGCCACAGGCAAGATGAGACATGAGCAAAGACACTGCAAGAGGACAACAAGTTCAAATACTGGCATTAAAACACAAGTTCAAATACTTGGGAGATTTTTTTTATGATTTTGAAAGAAGAATAATGCTCAGAAAAACATAAATAATGTGAAAATATCTGTAGCGCTATTTGGCTAATAAAATGGGTTTGGGCACCAGGGGAAGAAAAACCCCACTACAGTTACTCAAATAATTCCATTAAATAAAAAAAATAAAGTTTCAACATTTTAATCAAGTTAACCAAAATGAAATGTTCAATCAACCAAATCGATATATTAGTAAATGAGAAACAAACAAAAACAAAGCCAACAAGCTTTAACTTCAATACATTTCAGTTTAACTCATCATAAACAAAACAAACTTAAATTTCCAGGTGCAGGAACAATACCCATTAATACCCTTTACAATACAATGAACGAGTGATAAAATATTAAATTAATCTCCATAAAGATAAGTAACCGCTCAGGATACGCAAAACCAATAGTAATCAAATTTGCACACAATCATCAACAACAACAACAAATAATAATAATAATAAAAATAATAATAATAACAGGCCCGTAGCCAGCCTAGTGAAGGGGGGGGGGTCTTTTTCTCTAAAAGTGGACCCTTTTTTACATTTATTCGCCAAGTTTTGTATTTGATAAAGCATTTTAAATCCAGCATTTGGTGACATTTTATGAAATATTTAGTGCTGGATTAGCTTGTCTTCTGGAATCATGTGAATGTTTTTTGCAGTAAGGCAAGGCAAGTTTTTTTGTATAGCACATTTCATACACAGTGGCAATTAAAAGTGCTTTACATAAACAGGAATAAAAGAGACAAGTATAAGAAAAAAAAAACTAATAATAAAAATATTCAAAACAGATTAAATGTGTTAAAACAGGTTATAAAACAATGAAAAAGAAGACAAAAACATGTTAGTGCGATCTGTCGGACGTAGCACAGTGCTCATTCAGTAAAGGTACAGCTAAACAGATGTGTTTTCAGTCTTGATTTGAACGTGCCTAATGTTGGAGCACATCTGATCATTTCTGGAAGCTGATTCCAGCAGCGAGGGGTGTAGTTGCTGAAAGCCATAAACAAACATAGTTGCTTACTAAGATTATGTGCAAAGTTTGTCAGTCCAAACACACACTATTGTTTTAATTTCCATCGGGACTTCTCGTATGTGGACAAATAGCGATATTCAATAATGCAATATGTTGTGATAATCAATATGCACAATATTGATAATTATTTTAACTTTTAGAGTGCTTTTTAAATATATTCAGATCGTATTGGTGGTTGTTCATCACAGCACCACATGCTTGAATATTTAATAGTTGATTTATATTCATTCACTCATTCATTCATTTTCTTTTTGGCTCAGTCCCTTTATTAATCCGGGGTTGCCACAGCGGAATGAACCGCCAACTTATCCAGCACGTTTTTACGCAGCGGATGCCCTTCCAGCCGCAACCCATCTCTGGGAAATGATTTATATTCAAACAGACATTATTATTCAAACATTTTCATATAATATGGCATGCAAAATTCTTATTTAGGCTTTTTGTTCGTTAACACATGATTTATGCTTATAGTAAATATGTATTTATTTATTTATTTTGCACTTGTGTTTGGCTGTAAAAGCACTCCTACTGGTGTTTCTCTAAAAAGACACAGATCAGATTTTCTCCAGGTCATAATTTATTTTATTTAAATTAATTTTGTCCAGAAAACAAATAATTAGACCATCCAATTTAATCTGAAATGCATCCCAGACCCATACCTGCCAACACTCCCGTTTTCCCCGGGAGTCTCCCATTTTTCAGACCCATCTCCCGTATTGTTTTGTCTCCTGGAAAACTCCCAGAATCCCACCCCCACCCCCCGGCTCCTCAGCTTTTAGGTACAGTCCGGCCTGAAACCTGGTACATGTGCACGTGCTCTTCAGTCCACGCGCACCCCTCCCCGCTCTACATTTCACACGCACCTCTCCACCCGGCCTCCCCCTCCCTTCTTCAGTTTGCGCACACCCATCCCCGCTCTACAGTTCGCACGCATCTCTGCACCACCTCCCCCCCGCTCTTCAGTTCGCGCGCACAATCGCACCATCCACCCATATGAACCAAATGAAGGCAGGTATGCCCAGACCACCTTCTGAAGTTGTCCGAGCAATCTGATTTATATTCAATCAGAATAAAACGAATGGAGTGACCCGGTGTAAACAGCCTCGAAAACATGGGCGTGACGGGATTAGCGCCTTTTGCTGTGAAGTGACAGCTGATGGCTGAGGACTCTGCTTGACAGTTATTTTCAAAAAACTTAATGACAAAACTAGAGAATGGGAGGTTACGGGACAAATCAATAATGCCCAATATAAGTGCCGGCTAATTCAGCTAGTAAGAATTCTAGAACCTCATGGTTGCGACAGATTCTCATCTGTTAGGAAGTAGGCTAAGTAACGTTAGCTTTACCCTGTTTGGCAGTCTTTTTAAACATATGTTCAATATTTTGCGATAATGACACCACTGTCTGCTTTTTCTTCCGTCTCTCTTTCTCGTTTCGACCCATAGCATTACTCAGTATGGATGAGGATGTCGCATCAAAGATTCAAACATTACCGCTTGGTGGGTTATGTTACGTGACTCGCATCACTAGCTTTGAGAGTCCATGAAATTCGAATTACTGGCCATAGTTATTTAAAATTACACTTTATTAATATATATATATATATATATATATATATATATATATATATATATATATATATATATATATATATATATATATATATAAATATATATATATATATATATATATATATATATATATATATATATATATATATATATATATATATAAAAACGTTTTAAATGACATAAAATAATTAAAAGGATAAACTCTGGACCTTATGGCCATGGGAGGTGGGTTGTCCCCCCCCTTGCTATGGGCATGAATAAAAATAATAATGTCAAGGCAAAAATCAACACATTAACGAATTTAGATAACTCAATCTTACAAGCTTAACAAAGCAGATTTTCCATTTGTGCATGCTGAAACAACTGTGTATTCACTCCAGTTCGAAATGTCTCTCCAGTTCGTATTCATTAAAGTAGATTTTCCATTTATGCACGCTGAAACAACCGTTTATTTACTGCACTTCGAAATGTCTCTCCAGTTTGTATACGTTAAAGTAGATCTTCCATTAATGCGCACCTAAAACAACTGTGTATTCAATGCACTTCAAATGTCTCTCCAGTTCGTACAAGTTAAAGAAGATCTTCCATTTACGCATGCTGAAACAACCGTGTAATCAATGTAATAGTAATTTACTAAATAGTTTTAAAAATGTGTACTTTTACTTTTCCTTGAGTACATTTTTAGTGCAGTATTTGTACTTTTACTCCACTACTTTCCTTCAACCTGCAGTCACTACTTTATTTTTTGTTATTTATAGGGATTAGAAAAATCAGTCCTGTGATTCCTGTCCAATCAAATCACACATAGAAGGTAAATTGCATAATATTGAACTACCTCAAGGCATGAGTGATTTATAATTGCAGCAAACAGTTTGGAAGAATTAAAAGTGTCCAAGAAGATGTCCAAAATCTATACACGCATTGACCTAGAGACTGTTTAGATGCATCTCACTGATGAGTAGATGACGGATGTTTACTGTATGAGGACCGAAATGGCATCATGACGTCAGGTTGGCGTTGTACCCCAACGCCGTGGGGACATTGCATTTTGTTTGGAAATGAAAATTGGGTTGACATCACAACCCAACATCAGGTCAACCTCAATGTCCAATGTCCAACCTAAAATCAACCAAATATCAACATCTAATGATGTTACAGCTTGACGTTGTGTGGATGTTACCACTATGACATCTATCAGATGTTGGATTTTGATTGTCATACCGGATGATTAAATGTCAGTATTTGACGTCAATATGACGTTGGTTTAAGATGTTGGTTCGACTTTGGATTTTGGTCACTTTCCAACACAACCTAAAATCAATCAAATATCAATGTCATTTGACGTCGTTATTTGATATCAAAATATTGTTGTCCTTAGACGCTGTCTAGACATTGTATTTTGGTCACCTGACATCACAACCTAAATCTAACCTAATATTAAGGTCTTATGATGTTGTGTGCCTGCTGAACAATAAGTAAATGCACTACAAAATGTTACGTTTACACACATCCACAAATTACATGTAAATGCATCAGCTTTGTGCAGAGTAATACTCACTACTCTTGAGTACTGTTAAATGGGCTACATTCTACTCATACTTTGAGTAATATTTACAACAGATACTTTTACTTTACTCGCACTACATGTTTTCCAATTAATGGTACTTTTACTTAAGTATGATTTTTCAGTACTCTTTCCACCACTGGTGATCAAACATTCAAATTATAATGTAAATGTAGAAAAAATCCTATGATGACAAAGATCAATTTTAGAACTCTTTAGTCTTCCTCTAGTATCACACGTAGAAATAATTTGAATATGCTGCACTCAAAAAAACCATTTTTTCTGCTTGTTCAAATTACTTATTTAATAACTTATTTAAAATTCAAAAACAACACAAGATTTAAAAATAACTTAGTTGTTTTATGTTCAAATACACTTAAATTTGTAAAAATAATTAAGTTAAATTAATCAATTGATGTCATCCTGACAACATGAAGAAATTGTGTGGAATTCAGCAATTTTTACAACGTGACTTGGTGCTCAGGAAACTCTTTATCATGTTTTATTGTAATATATTGTAATTGTATAGTATAAAAATAGAATTGTAAGGATTAAACTTGAAATTCAGAAACCAACATGCTTTCTTTTTCATTTTAAAAACCATAATGATAAAAACAAATCTAATTTATTGTTGAAGTCACCCTGAATTTAGTGCACCCTAAATTTGAAAAGAAGGAATCTGCCGCGTCCAACAGATTGTTAAAAGTGGATTTTGAAAAATAAGTTGTAATTGTGATACAGAAAACACTGTAACAATTGCATACTTTATTTATTTTGTTTTTCAGCTCTAATCTTCAGGAGCAGGATGGCTGAGAGTGCCAAGCATGGCTGAAAGAAAAGGACACTAAGGGAAGGAACAGGAAAAAGGACTGACCTACGTCACAGTTGGCTGGACTTCCCCGGCAGAGACCACAAGGGCCCAGCAAAACATCCATGAAGCCATCAGGGGAGCCAGGTCCAAAAATGAAACACAGAAGAGTGAAAAGATATGACCATAGAGAGACAAACGCTGAGAGAACGAAATCAAACAACACAAGAGAACGACCGAACTGGTACGACTCATGAAGGAGTATAAGATGGAGAACTGCATAGCGAACTGGAACGATCGACTTCAGCCCGGTTTGGTCCAGTTTGTTTGGCAGAAAACAAATCAGACCTGTAGGTCCTCCAACATGTGTTTGCATTGCTATGTTCTGAGTATGGACTTCCTCAAATGTCAAATGGACACAGTTGCTCTGTAAAGACTTTCCATGCACATCCTGACTGTGTGTGTGTGTGTGTTTTCATAAAAAAGTATAGATTTTGTACAATTTCATGTGCTAAATTATTATTATTTATTTTACTCCCCATATTTTAGCTGTGAATTTATCAAATGCTTGCCACATCATTATGTTTGTGTTGTACAGTAGTCCACTGAATTTTCCAGTCCAGCCACCTCAATATAAGCTACTTCCCACTTTTAAAACATAAGAAACTTTAAAGAATATTTTATAGTGTTATCAAAGTTTTAATAACTTGAATTGGAACCCTCGAATTTGGTTGCTGTGTAAATAAAGGGACATTTATATGACACTATCATCAGGTAAAACATTTTTTGGCCTTTTTTACACATCAGCATGGACATACAGATAATATCACATTTTTAAAAAGTTTTGAAAAAGCCTTTCAAGTGTTTGAAAAATGTATCTATTTCATCTCTGTGCAAACAAAAATGAAAATGGAGATGTCAGGCTTGTGCATTACATATTTACCAAAAAAAAAAAAAAAAAAACAAACAAACTAGAAATGTATTGCCAAAGGCACATAGTGTTTAGGAATAACCATCACCAACTGGCATGCAAGATTTTAGCCAAGTTTCTTGTGAATGGACATCATCTGTATTCTATAACTGTCAAAAGTGCAAATGAAAATCTTCTTAGTTTTTAGTACATTGTTGTTGTGTAAATGTAGCCTCACTGTAAACTGCTGTGAGACTAAAACAATGAGTTTAAGGTCAATTCCCTACACTGTCATAAACAGGGATGTGCTTAAATTAAAAAATACAGTAAAAATTGATAAGCCAGTCATTATTTTTATCATATAGTCAATTACCAATGAATTGCAATTCATTTAGTCTATAAATGAACACAACATCAGTTATGAAGACATTATATTACATCATTAAATATGAATTGCATGTAAATATAAACTTAAATATTAACTTTAAGTGATGGTTAGATTATGACAAATATGAGATCATTAGATTTATCTGCTTTACTGGCTAATATAAAAATGCTGCTTTTCACTTCTCCAACCAAATCAACGTACAGACCTGTCAATGATGCACAGTAATGCTTTTATGACGCATAACCAAACCTGAACCTCATATTATATGATATAGTGGAAAGAATGGGAACACATTTACCAACTTGGGAACACATTTACCAATTTACCAACCATCAGGTCTTACATTTAATGTGACACTTGCTGTCGAATTCAAAACGAATCACTTTCTCTATTACTGGATTTCTTCAATAATAGCTTAAATTACAGTGGTAGGTAAAAAAAAAAAGTTATTTAATGGAGATTAAAAAATGGAACCAAAAAATAAATGATGTAATTACTGCTTCATAATAAATTAAGCAAACATACCAATGAATAAAGTGTACCTTTCAAGCTATAAAACTCTCCTAATTGTGTGTAGGTCTATATAAAGTAATGTTTGAGCTGAAATATATTGTCCAAATTGAATGAATGAAATAATGAATGAATGATTTACAAATAAATTAATTAATGAACTATTTCCTATTTGTTATGTCATAAATATACTGTATATAGCTTAAATGAATTGTTAAATTAATTTAAATGACAAGACAACGTGTTTAACAATTCAGATTTCAAAAATATTTAAATGCACAGGAGCTCTGTTTTCTGTTCACACACACTAACTCTGACTCACATGCACACACAAAGTATGCTAATTCCAGTCCATTATAAATTTATATATATATATGTACAGTTGAAGACAGAATTATTAGCCCCCCTAAATTAATAGACCCCCTGTTTATTTTTTTCCGAATTTCTGTTTTATGGAGAGAAGATTTTTTCAACACATTTCTAAACATAATAGTTTTAATAACTCATTTCTAATAACTGATTTATTTTATATTTGCCATGATGACAGTACATAATACTTTGCTATATATTTTTCAAGACACTTCTATACAGCTTAAAGTGACATTTAAAGGCTTAACTAGGTTAATTAGGTTAACTAGTCAGGTTAGGGTAATTAAGTAAGTTATCGTATAATGATGGTTTGTTCTGTAGACTATCGAAAAAAAGGGGCTAATAATTTTGTCCTTAAAATGGTGTTTAAAAATTAATAACTGCTTTTATTCTACCGGAAATAAAGCAAATAAGACTTTCTTCAGAAGAAAAAATATTATAAGGCATGCTGTGAAAATTTCCTTGCTCTGTTAAACATAATTTGGGAAATATTTAAAAAAAGAAAGAAAAAATCAAAGGGGGGCTCATAATTCTGCCTTCAACTTTATATATAGGGCGACGCAGTGGTGCAGTAGGTAGTGCTGTTGCCTCACAGCAAGAAGATTGCTGGTTCGAGCTTCGGCTGGGTCAGTTGGCGTTTCTGTGTGGAGTTTGCATGTTCTCCGTGCATTCGCGTGGGTTTCCTCCTGGTGCTCCGGTTTCCCCCACTCCGAAGACATGCGGTACAGGTAAATACAAAAATAAAAAATACATAAATACAAAAGCACATATAAAGTACTTCTAACTAGATTTTTTACTATTATTATTTTAGTCTATCAAATATGCTCAGTATATTCATATCATTATGAAATTACATACAAATACACATTTCAAAGTCAAAAAGAGCACATTTCAATTCATCTAACTGCATTTAATATGTTTAAACTTAAAAAATATATATATATTTACATTTGATTGCAGATAAGAAGTGTCCAACAATTCATTCAGAAAGTATATTCTTCTTAGTTATATTTCTAAAGTGTACTATGGGTTATCAGCCCTAAGCCACATTGGAGCCAACATATCAATATCACGACTAACCAAACATCTTACTTTTCAAATGATTTCTCCGCTGGTATTATTATCTGAAAACACTAGTTTTTGTGCTTTGAAGTCAGTATAATTAAATCCATGGGACTCTGCTCAACATAAACTGACATAAAATGAAAAAAAGCTAACCAAACAGATACGTGCATGAGTATTTGTGTTTACCAGAACATTCTATGAATGCAACAGCCAAACTTATCTCTCCAACTCTACTGGATGGAAACAATTAAAGGAGAACAAGATGAAGAATCACAAGAACAATATGCACAGTATAAGATGTGCACAAAAATGAGAACATGTGGACAGAGGGTAAGATAAAAAAAAAAAACTCACAGCATTTACAAAAAGAAAAACGTTAAAACTGGCGTTTAGACTGGCACTTGGTGTTTGATGGATTATTATAAAACCAACACTGTACCTACCCTCGGTCAATGACCTGAACTAAAAAAAGAAAAAGAAAGAAAAAAAATCTCAGAAGATTATGATCTCTAAACCTCCCATGCAGCTCAAAGTGATAATAAACAGCATTATGTCAGGAGGGAAGATGAGTTTTCCTAAAGAGTTATATCAGATTGTGGTTGTAAGACAAATGGAGCTGCTCAGACTCTCTAAAACAAATAAATGTTGGAATGAAGAGGATTTAAGATTCCTCTAAGGGTATGGATGCCCACAACCACACTGTTACAGATGTGCATCAGTTATGTCCTATAATATTTGCTTTCTTCTGGAGAAAGTCTTATTTGTTTTATTTCTGTTGGGATAAAAAAAAACATTTTAAGGTCAGTATTATTAGTCCATTTAATCATTTTTTGAATATCTACAGAACAAACCACTGTTAAACAATGACTTGCCTAATTACCCAAACTTAACCTAATCAATCTGGTTAAGCCTTTAAATTAGACTTTAAAAATATTTAGTAAAATATGATGTACTGTCATCATGGCAAAGATGAAATAAATCAGTTATTAGAAGTTATGTTTTTAGATAGAAGTTTTTTTTTTTTATGAAAAACAAATGAATATAAATATCTATGTCTGAGCAATAAAATTATTAAAATTGAAATATAGTTTCCTTAAAAAAAATTATAACACATGTTTAATAACTCTTTGATGTATAACTGTAATATACACTACCTGACAAAAGTCTTGTCGTCGATCCCAGTTGTAAAAATAACATATAATAACTTGACTTCTAGTTGATCATTTGGAAAAGTGGCAGAAGGTAGATTTTTCTGAAGAATCATGTGTTGCATCCCAATCAACACAAATACTGCAGAAGACCTATTGGAACCTGCAAGGACCCAATATTTTCACAGATATCAGTCAAGTTTGGTAAAGGAAAAATCATGGTTTGAAGTTACATTCAGTATGGGGGCATGCAAGAGATCTGCAGAGTGGAAAGCAACATCAACAGCCTGAGGTATCAAGACATTTGTGCTGCCCATTACACTACAAACCACAGGAGAGGGCAAATTATTCAACAGGATAGCGCTCCTTCTCATACTTCAGCCTCCACATCAAAGTTCCTGAAAGCAAAGAAGGTCAAGGTGCTGCTGTATTGGCCAGCCCAGTCACCATGAAGTCCTGGAGTCCTGCAAGAATGCTTTATTTGCCATTCCAGATGACTTTATTAATAAGCAATTTGAGTCATTGCAGAGATGTATGGATGCAGTCCTCTAAGCTGATCGGAGTCATACACAATATTAATTCTTTTTCCACTGCATCATGACTTTATATTCTATACTGTACATTATTTCTGTTAAGTGACAAGACTTTTGTCTAAGCAAAGTCAGACCTTACTGTCCTAATTAAATAATTAAAAATCAAGGCATGATCATATTATTTTTGCCCATGTCATATATAGTACAGATACTTAATAAGTAACCCACTATAAAATAAAAGAATTAAGGTATGCCATGTTTTTTATTTTCACAAGCTTTGGAGACATAACATAAATTCCAATTTTAAAAAATAGGTCACCTATAGCTTTTGCCATGAAGCTGTGTTCAAAATGATATCAATGTTTTCAAAGTGCACTGCGAAGGGAGCACAATTGTAAACATGAAGATCGCTAAAACTGAACTGTAAAAATACTTTGAAAGCAAATTACACCTAAGAGAGATGACTTTAATGCTTTTTTATTTTTAATAATTCCAACTTAGAATGTTAGAATGTTCTAAATGAATTGGGCATAGGGGGGATAAGTGGGAATAGAACACAGCCAGGAACTTTGTTTCTAACTACAGCTCCAGACAGGTAGTTTCAAGTGCTTAAGTTTGCAACACAGTTTGCGAAAGTTCATTGGAACGATGGATTCGGGAAACGGCAATCAATGAGCTATGTTTGTAATGATGGAACTTGCGACCTTAGTTGGCTAACGATGGTTTTGGGAAATGCACCCCTGATCGATAAGTGTATGACTGTCACACCCTCGGCTCGTTCCTGCAGCCCCAATCACCGCTCTCCCTCACCATCCACCACACACCACAACCACACCCATGAACTCTCACCTGATTACTGATCACCCGCACCTGCACCTGCGAATGCGTCAGACCGGAAATGTAGGGTCATGCGTCGAGTTTCGCAGGTTGCTGCGGTGCAAAGTTCAAGCTTGATGAACTCTGACCTGCGAAATCGCATCACTTGACTGCGTGAGACCAATCCAGGATCAAAACATGACCTCTCTGAACAGAAATTTAAAACATGGAGCAATCGCTCGCTTTTTTTAATGTTTAATTATCTTGTTTAATCCCGCCCCTTTTCGCAGCACCGTACGACAGAATTTCGCAAGCTCAAACTCTAGTGTGACCGCAGCTTTATTCATTCACTCACCGGCTGGAATCGAAGTCAGATGGTTCTCCTTATTGGCTCCCCCTAGTCCTCCTGTGTGCTTCCGTGGATGTCCTCCTTCTCCTGTGGATGCAAACACACCTACCTGGGATTATATTACTAATGTAGACCACATATTAAAGAAATAATATAATTACAGTTATTGTTGACATTAAGCTTATAGCATTCTAAAATCATGACAACAAGAATCACATTGTTTAATTTAATCAAATTAAAGTCTGAATTTATTAATACAATTTTTAGAGATTGTTTCATCAATCATAAATTTATATCTGTATCACCCCCATAAGTATTTGACTACATCTCACCAATAATAATAGGGTGCTGAATTGTCAAATGAAGATGAATTCAAATAAATGATGATATGGCTATGGCCAACTTCTATGAAATAGAAAAAATACTTCTATTTCACCCCTTTGTCCTCCAATAATTGTCTTTCTTTCTTTAGTCAAAAGGAAACTGATGGTCAGTTATTTTATTTTCCAAACTTCCAACAATTCCAGCTGAGGAATAAAAGCAAATCTAGCTAAACAATTGTCTTTTTATTAAAAAAAGAATAATGCATATTTTCAATGCTTGAAGTAAATTGCCAGACAGGCTTTTTGACTGAGCAGTGTGTGTGTCTGTGAGTCTCTTTATGCATATGCCTTAGTTCTACCCTAATCAATGTAAGTATATAATCTAATATGTGGAGTAAAAAAAAAAACAAGACCGTATAGACAAAATGACAAATCTCTTTTTTTTTTACTTTTCTTGAATTACAAGTGGGTTATAAAACAAGGATTGCATTTGGCACATGTATACTGGACCAAAAGCATTACATTCATGTTCTTAACAAAGTTTAAACATTTAGATAATAAAATGTATGAACATTTCCCGTAAGTGGCTTAAAATAGCATCAACCAAAACAGCTGTGTGTTTAAGCAATGTGAATCATAGTTCTAAATAATACTGTGCCCGCTTATGTGATTCTGTGTTCCTCAAATAAACTGCAGGTCTAGGCAGGGTTATGATGCCAAGATAACTGGGGCACTGGAGATAACATGAGTATAGAGTGAGTGGGTATGTTCTTTTGAAACTTACCGAAGAGAGAATGTGGAGAATTCCTCAGAAAAGAAGAGGTAAAAATGTCATAGAGCAGGACAGATCGGTTGACTATCTGATAAGCAACACAGGCAACATTCAGACTCACCCGCCAAAACAATGTGTACAAGAATTTCACCCTGGAACACAAACATCAAGTAAATCATGAGACAATAAAAACACTAAGAGGTTAGGAAAGGGTCAGAAGTCTTTATATCTCTTTTTTCTGTTAATTGATAAACAAGTACTCAAACAAAGAAATGTATGATCAAGAAAGTGCTTGAACTCTCCATCCACATATAATTTAATACTTATAGCCAACAGGATTTATTAAATGACGCCAAAGGCATTTATAATGTTACAAAAAAATATCTATTTCAAATGAATTCTGTTCATTTCACAATATACAGTACTGGTCAAAAGTTTGGGGTCAATAGAATTTTTAAATGTTTTAAAAAAAGGCTTCTCCTGCTCACCAAGGCTGCATTTATTTAATCAAAAATACAGTAAAAATGGTAAAATTGTGAAATGTTATTGCACTATAAAATACCTGTTCAAAAGTAGTTTATAATTGAATTTAATAATTTATTCCAGTCATTTTAATGATGAATTTTTAGCTTCATTACTCCAGTCTTCAGAGTCACATGATCCTTCAAAAATCACTGTAATATTAATTATTATTGTTAGTATTAATTATAGTATTATTATTTATAATAATTAGTAATAGTAATAATTTCATTTGAAACTACATACAGTAAATAATAAATAAATATTTAATAAAATAAATATTTAACAATTTAATTTTTGTTTTTACATTTAATAAATGCCACCTTGATGAACAGAATAATTTTATGTTAAATAAAGTTATTAAATAAAATTTTTAATAACCTGACCCCAAACTTTTGACCGGTAGTGTATGTTCTTAATAAAACTGTTGTTTTACATTCACAGTTTCACAATATTGTGATATTTGTTTTACTATTATTATAGTGTTATTATTACTATTATAGTATTAATACAGCCTTGGTGAGCATACAATTCTACTCTCTTAAACATTACAAATTGTTTAGTGATGTAATAAAATCACTGGTAAATCAAATCAATAGTTAATACATATACAAAAAACATACATACATACATACATATATACATACATACAAGCTGTTTGACTATAAAACCAAAAACAAGATTTTGGAAAGAATTTTGGAAAGGATTTCAATGTCCACTAAAAAGTTGCTAGAAAACCTAATGGGTGAGCAGGAAACATGTAAAAGCTAAATGCAATCGTACAAATCAATATATATATATATATATATATATATATATATATATATATATATATATATATATATATATATATATATATATATATATAGCAGTTTTTAATTTTTTAAAAGGCATTTTAAGGACAAAATTATTAGCCCCATTAAGCTATTTTTTTTTTCGATAGTCTACAGAACAAACCATCGTTATACAATAACTTAGCCTGACTAGTTAACCTAATTAACCTTGTAAAGCCTTTAAATGTCACTTTAAGGTGTAGAGAAGTGTCTTGAAAAATATCTAGTAAAATAGTATTTACTGTCATCATGGCAAAATAAAATAAATCAGTTATTAGAAATGAGTTATTCAAACTATTATGTTTAGAAATGTGTTAAAAAAATTATCTCCTTTAAACAAAAATTGGGGGAAAAATAAACAGGGGGGCTAATAATTCAGGGGGGCTATTAATTCTGACTTTAACTGTGTACTGTATATATATCTTTTTTAAATATTTCCTAAATGATGTTTAACAGAGTAAGGAAATTTTCACATTATTTGCTATAATATTTTGAGAAAGATATTTCTAGAGAAAGTCTTAGTTGATTTATTTTGGCTAGAATAAAAGCAGTTTTTAAAAACCATTTTAAGGTCAATATTATTAGCCCCTTTAAACTATATATATATTTTCCGATAGTCTACAGAACAAACCATTGTAATACAATAACTTGCCTAATTACCCTAACCTGCCTAGTTAACCTAATTAAGCCTTTAAATGTCACTTTAAGCTGTATAGAAGCGTCTTGAAAAACATCTAGTAAAATATTATTTACTTTCTTCGTGGCAATGATAAAAGAAATCAGTTATTAGAATTAAGTTATTAAAACTATTATGTTTAGAAATGTGTTAAAAAAAAAAGTTCTCTCCTTTAAACAAAAATTGGGGGAAAAATAAACAGGGGGTCTAATAATTCTGACTTTAACTTTATATTCAGCAGTGAATATATCCATCTATTTTTGTCACATCTCTAGATAAAAATCTAAAATATTGAAAAGCTCATATTTATAGTATACAGAAAGTTAAAATATTAATTCTATAAAACACAAAAACTATTTGCTGCAGAAATCAAACATTCACAACAACCTCAGGCAACAAACTTTATAAAAAGTTCTCTAGCGCCCTCTGGTGTCTAATAAAGTGCCTCACACGTTGAGGCAAAACACCTGAAGTTCATCATCGACAGGTTTAGTTTATCAGTGGTTTGCGTGCAGGGTTTTTCTCGCTGTTTACAGGTGAGCATCGTGAATAGCATTGTTTATAATAAAACATTACATTCATATAATAAATGGGGCAGGGTAAGTATTATTCGATGTATTTTGTTTTGACCGTGCATTATTGATTATTTTCACAGGCCGCGAAAAAAACAAAACATAATACGCCCCTTTGTAAACATTTACGAACTGAAAATATATCAAAAGCAGCAGCGAATATGTTTGCTGAAATGACGAGCAGCTTTGATGAAAATGACTCTGCAACTTCTTGTAGCTTGTCTGAATTATCCAGCTCATCATCTGTGTCAGACAGAGCCTGTGTTCACTGGGGTAAGATATTTTTAGTGACCCATTTTAGTGGCCTGTATTGTTTTACCTACCACTTGTGGCTTATTTCTTTAAGGTTGTGTACTCAGTGGCTCCAAAACCACAGCTGTCTTTAAAGCAGAAAATGATCTCCTGGAGAACCAATTTTTCATCAAAACGGTAACAAATCTGTCAGTTATTATATCAAACTCAATTTTTTAGACGCATCATGTGAAATAAACTGCTTGCCCACATACAGTGCTCAGCAATTGAGGTAAAGTTGGTTTTATTTTCACACATTCGTTCAGTGACAGCTTGTGACTTGCTCCCCATATTGTTTACCATGGTACTTTGTATATTATTCGGTCTAAAATCACATGCCAGTATGACATGAAAACAACATTAGCGCTATTTATTTGACTGAACAATGTTGTACTTTGAAAGTCATTGGCTGCTAATATGATTTCACTATTAAAATATGCAAAAATACTTTTCTGAAATTATAATATTAAGTAGAAAGTCTGAATGTGTGAATATAAAACTAACTTTACCTCACTAGCTCATCATAATTGAGTACACCCTATTTTGAAAATGAATATTTTTCTCAATTTCTCAGTGAATATAGGCTGTGTATTTTGGTGCATTTAAACAAAAAGATTTAGTAAACAGATACTATATATTAAAATAATATTTTAGTCACCAAAAATATTTAGAAATTGAAAGATAATACAATTAAATTCAAGCATAATATTGCGAAAAAAAATTACAACCTACAAATTTTCAACTAAATTTTAACAATTTTTGCTTCTCTTGATTTTTCCTCTTTTTTTTAAATTTGTATTTAATATTTTTTCTATAACATAAATTTGGGTGTACTAGTTTTTGGACCATTATTGTAAGTTTTGTTTTTGTTAGATAAGCTCCAGATTTGGCTTCAGTACTGACTAATCTAATATGCACAAATATAATATTGTATAGCTTTTTAAAAGATATATTTGTGAAGGGTGTACTTATAAATGCTGACTGAGCACTGTACCTTATGATTTTTTTTATGAGGCATGTTGCTTAGGTTTCTCTCCAAAGTCCTGCTGATGTGATTGATTCATATGAATGAACCTAGTGATTGGTACCCTACCAAATTTTTGAACGAAGCATCGCACCATTCAACTAATCGAATCTATATTTTCATTCCAGCCATTTTAAAAACAGGATTATTTTGTTTCTAAATTATATATATATATATATATATATATATATATATATATATATATATATATATATATATATATATATATATATTAGGGATGCAACAATACAGTTAGCTTACGGTTCAATACATACCTCGGTTTTTTAACACGGTTTTCGGTTCGGTTCTGATGGCTTAACACATAAGTGTTTTTTTTTATTGTTATTCTATGCTTAGGCAATAGGAACAGTAAGAAAGAGAAAAAAATAAAAACGATTTATTGCAATACTCCTTTATTTTACTTCAAAGCCAAGAAAGGTAGACTAGTTCCTAGTGTATTGTAGAATAAAAAAAGTTAACACTGAAATTTTACTGCTGCGGGTAGCCTATGTACAAACTGGGGAACACATAAATTCCTACATTTTAAAAATAAACATACATATGAAGTTAATGAACATAAATTGACCATTTCAAATAAACACATTTGTACTTCAGTAAATATAAATAAACCATCTTAATTAAACTTAACACTGCCTTTGTTATTTTAATATGTCTTTCGGAACCAGTTGGATATGTTTGCTGGAAGGATTCAGTGAGGGATTGTTGTTTTATGGAGGTCTTTATTACCTTCTCTGCTATTCTGCCTTCAGACAGTGATATTGCTGGGTGATGGCGATGCAGATGTGCAGTCATGTTGTAAGTGTTTCCGTTCGATTAGACAATTAGTTTGTCATGGGGGCCGGTTCATGAAAAGCATCCCAAATGAAGGGCCGGAGAGATATGACTTGCTATATGAGTGATAACACAACAGCAATATAAGAGCCCATATATGTAGTATTTTTGCTCCTTAAGACACCCACGTTGCCTTTTTCTACATTAAAATGTTAATATATTGTATTTTGAAACTACATAACATCACTGCATTGTACAATAGACTTTTTTTTTTACAAACTTTCAAATTTTGTATTTCAGAGCACAACAAAAGCAGTGCATTGCTGAAGTAGGCTTCTTCTACATTCAGACACGTTCATATGTCATTTTTTGAACTGCATAACAATTAGGGATGCAACAATTATAGATTTTGGTTGTACGATTATATAGTCTGAAGATTAATCATGGTTTGA
Organism: Danio kyathit; assembly: GCA_903798195.1. Classification (NCBI taxonomy): domain Eukaryota; kingdom Metazoa; phylum Chordata; class Actinopteri; order Cypriniformes; family Danionidae; genus Danio; species Danio kyathit. Next base: position 51,564,535 of record LR812526.1, read on the forward strand.
CGGTTATCAGGTCTAATGTAAATTCAAGCTTTATATTAGGTCAGCTATTTAGATGACCTGTTGTTGCAATCTGCGTTCATAAATACATAATCATCTTAATATTTATTCGTCTTCCATATCTTTTGTTTACACTGCATTGAAAGGCATGCACAACTCTCACCATGAGATGTTTTCTACTGCGTGCGCCCGCAAAGACGCAAGCGCGTTGCTCCGCTTGTGCGCGCATATTGTCATATATTCTTACATTAGAAACAACAAACTTGCAAGAGGAAAAGACGTGATATGGGAACGGCCGCTGCGTTAATCCGATGTGCGGGCGTATTAGCCTCAGTGTACATACTTGGAACTTTAAACTAGGGCACAGTTGGCAACTTGGCATAACTTTGTTTAACTGCAGCATTTTCTTTTTGTTCCGTGCAACAGAAATGCGGCTTAGAGAAGCCTTTACGATTAATTGTGACAAATTAAAGGGCAGTTAATAGTGAAATCGGCTAATCGTTGCATCCCTATTGACGATATCAGTGCATAGTACAAAAGGCCTTTTCTACAAACATATCCAAATATTTTTGGCTGCCCGCGCTACTCCCTGAATGTCAGGTGACTCACGCTCTGCGCAGCTTGCAGCTCATGCTGTATTGAACAGGCGCACCTCACTTCATAACTATAACGGCCGTTTTTCGACTGAACTAAATTTATTCTTGATGTCTTGGTCACACTATTTGGAGGGCCGGAACAAATTGCCTCCAATTGAATAGCCCTGGTCTATACGTGTAACCGAAATGTCCCAACACCGCGGATTTGAAAGACACTGGCATCTTATTGCTCCCTCACTTCACTGCCGCTCGCCATGTTAAAGTGTGGAATGATGGTGGAGCGCCCCCTAACTTTAGAGCATAGTGATTTAATATTTACTCGCGGGGAGGAGTTTCCTCATCTCAGCTTGTAGACTTACAGGCACACACAAACAGTCAATTCGGAGAGAAATAAAACGCACATAAATTATTTAAACGTAAAACCAGAAAGACCGCAATTCACAAGCGCGTATTGAACCGTGGATGTCATACCGAACGGTTCAATATTGTATTGAGAATTGTGGCATCTTTAATATATATATATATATATATATATATTTTTTTTTTTTTTTACTTGTATTGACGAAATAGCAATAATAATAGAAGTCTGCCTTCCTTTAAACTTTTAAAACTAATTTAAAAAATTTACTAGTTGAGTGTGACTGAGTGAGCCTATACACCACAATGTTAAAAAGGTATGCTATTAAAAGAAATGGTCTGATTTCTATTTCCACAGATATGTCTTAGTGAGGATGCAGGTGATGAGATGCATATAGTGGCTGTCTCTGATGGTGTTGGTACTTCCAAGCCATTGCCCATTGCCACCCTCCGCCACTGTATGCCAATGGTGATTATTAGTTTGTTATAGTTTGCCAAAAAGTCTTCAGAGATCTGCTAAGCATAAATGTTCATGATTGAATGTTTTGTCATTATGTTGCAGATCAGTTTTCCAGGCTTGGAGCTTATACCCCCTGTCACCTTTAAACTGTGCTCTGGTAAAGGGCCTGTGTTTGTCTCTGCTCAGCATATAACATGTAAGAGCTTGTATTCGAATACTTATTTTAAATTTTCGTGTTCTATAAGATTTGAAAAAAAAAAAGATACTAGTTTTAGACTAGTTCAAATTGCAATGATGTGGAGAATTTATTAAAGGGAAAAGAAAAAGAAAATAAAAAAACACACAAAGCAGTTCATACATACACACACACATATATATATATATATATATATATATATATATATATATATATATTAAGGGTGTAACGATACGCGTATTCGTATCGAACCGTTCGGTACGAGGCTTTCGGTTCGGTACGCATACGAACCGAACGATTCAGACTAATATCTAAAAAGATAAAAGAGAATAAGTCCCAAATGACGTGACAGGCAACATCTGCCTTCCCCGCCCACCTCCAAACACTACTCTAGTCAGGCACACACTGCACTCAGTGTCGGAGTAAGCTACTGGCGCTCAAACCGAAAGTTATGCCGCTTTCAATCCAAAAAAGCCGGCGGAGCTGGGTGTTGAGATGATGCGGGGTTTGTCGCGGACAAAAGCGAAGGCCGAGGGGCGCTGAGATGATGCAGGGTTTGTTGCGGACAAAAGGGTGGAAACGCGCCGCGGACTGACTGCACTACAGCTAAAGGGCTAGTAACATTAATGTAATCCTCCTATAACCAACAGCGGGTCTGGCGTTTGGGAGCACTTTGGTTTCCCTGTAGACCTTAATGCTTAATCGGTAGTGGAAATTTCGGGTTTTAAGAAAATGTTACATGTAATAGAGCCTCGTTTCATTATTCTTTCATAAGCCCATTGCCCAGTTGACGGTCAAATCAAGCAGATCTCGGTTTTATCCACATGTGCTGCCGTTAATCCGCGAGTCAGGTAATCAAAAAATAGGTCGCATGATATTTAAGTATAAGTGGGTCACGCGTGGGTAAGATCAATTATTGGTGATGCAAACTTTAACTATTTACTCTAAAATATTAAGGTGTTTTAAGCAATCTTGACAGATTGGCACAAATATGCTTTCATTTAAAAAATCGCTCCTCACGGCTATATGCGGTGAACATCTCCGTTCTCACAGGTTTCTCAGTTTTCTCATCATCAATCACTTTCAGTCTGGGAACATGTTCAGTGCTGCGAATTTTGTTAAGCCTGTTCTGCAACATTGTGGTCAAATTATTTGATTTAATAGAGGATATCATGTATTGAGGAGGATATAGGCAAAGATATTGCAGAGAGCTGAGACATATGACGACTTTAAAGATGATATTTAGCTTGTTTCGCATTAATGTAGATATATTACATGTTTTAATTACATTATTGAATAAAATAAATAGCATTATTATTTTTAATCATCATCATTAATAATAAATAGGCTAAACTAAAAATAATTTGACAGCTTCAGCTGTTCACATCACCGGCACTTTCGGACTTCAGCACCACGTGTCTTTAGCATGAATTGAAATAGACTTTTCCTCCTAAAGGAAAAAATACAATAATTTTTAAAATTGCAATGCGATTATAGTCATGTATTCGCAATTTCACATAAATCAGCATGCGAAAATTTAATTGTTTCTATTGCGCTCTCTCTCTCTCTCTCTCTCTCTCTCTCTCAGCAGCAGTTCACGCTCGCTGGCACTACCACACACAGCCACATCTCGCAGCACATTAATTTGCAACTTTGTTGCATAAAAAATAAGCTAAATAACAAAATTTAATTAACAAACAAATTAAATAAAATTATTTGTAAAAATGAAACTACAGAAAAAAGAAAATGAAAACTGAAACTAGCTCAAATGTTCTGTTCTGAATAACAGGTGTTGCGATCAAATTAATTCGATGGAATGATAAACACAGACAGGCACATTTTTCAGAAAATAGCCTATTTAATTTTATTTAAAAATATGTTAGGCCTATATTTATTATATATATATATATTTTTAAAATAGCCTATATTTATTTACCATTCATTTTGGCTTTAACGAATTATTGAACAGATTATTAATAACTTATCAAAAAACATTTACTGAGCTCAGTGTCGGCCGTCACCGGATAAAGTCCAATCTTTCTTTAATTTTTTGGACTTTTGTTTGAAAGCTTAGTGGCATTGTAGAGGTCCAATTTACTGTTGTTTGATTTAAATTATAGCCTGTTTATGCGCCAATAAACAAGTCAAAGAAATGAGTGAATTAATAAAATTATTCTTAAATGTCGATATTGTTTTTACTCAAAAAAATAACAAATGTTTTATAAAAAATGAACGAGCAATTTTCATCATTTATACGATTCAGTTAAATATAAGTTGGACATTTATGGGGCCATGTAACATGTTTTTGTGTTTGTTTTTTTGTTCTCGGTGATCTTTAATATATACTGGGTAGCTACGCAAAATATTTTCTAAAATGTCAAGCAGGAATTTGTCAATAGCTTTAATTATGAAGACAAAAAAATATTAAAAATAACAAAAATAAAATGATAAAAAATACAAAGATAAAAAGAGCAGCATTTTGCTAAATATAATAGTCCTTTATATGCTTTAAATCCTGCTATGTGTTGTTTCATATTCGTTTTTATTTCACTTGCTGCATTAGTTATTTAATGTTTGAATGCTGAAAGAAATAACAGCCGTCGTTTAAATCATTATTTTACCATTAAAATGTAGTATATTTTATATTATTATCAACTTTTGATATAAAACCGCTGTGTAATTTAATTGATTGTTAAAAATGAAATAATTTTATGGCATAACAGTGTTTAGTTGCTTTCATTTTCGTTCTTCACGGAAGCTGTAACAGAAGCGTGTGCCGCATTCACCTCTGATGTATAGGTTACTCAGCCTGTAGCCTAGTTTGGGATTTTTTCGTTGTGACGATTAAGCAAGGATCATAATGCATTGCATATTCGGCTCATTTTTCAGTAGCCTCAACACAGGCTGGTAGCCTAGACTTAAACGGATCTTTTATAAGAATGAGCGATTAATAGATCAATTGATCGTTAATTTAAATGATCATTGATCACAGGATTTTGTAGAAACTGACATCCCTAGTTCAAAGTAAAAAAAAGAGAGAGAACATGCATTTATTATGTTAGTTTTCATACAATAAAAAGATTTCAATCAGAGAAACCCTCTGGCTTTTTTTTTTTTTTTTTTTTTTTTGCTGTATCGAAAACATACCGAACCGTGACACCACTGTGTCGTATCGAACCGAACCGTGATTTTTGTGAACCGTTACACCCCTAATATATATATATATATATATATATATATATATATATATATATATATATATATATATATATATATATATATATATATATATATATATATGAGCAATTCTAGCGGTATGGATGTGACATTTGCAGTAAAAACCCAAAACATAAAATCACATAGAAAGTATATGTTAACATTATATTGAAACAACTGTTTATATTTTCCAAAACAACTAAGCACAGAGTTAAGGGATCAGAAAATTATCAATCTGTTAACATGTAAACATTGTACTTTAAATGAGGAAAAAAATCATGCATTATGGATGAAGTAAAAAAATAAAAAGTATGCTTAGAGCATACAACATGCTTTGTAGAAATTCTGTGTATTAAACTGCACGACCCCCGCCAAATAATAATGCTAATCAAAAGGTTAAGAGTGGGCTCACTATAGAACAAACATGATTGATTTAATTTTATGCAATGTTTTTGCATTTATGAGAAAAAAGCTTGTGACTCCTCTGTGTTATGGATGTGACAGATGTGAAATTGCCACGTGTGTGACTTTGGTAAATCAAATTAAATTGTTTGAAAACATTGACAGAGACGTTTTTGAGTATTTTTAAAGTACCGTAAAATACTTGCTTTCAAAAAAATGTAGAAACTGTTTCACTATTTTGGTGAAAACGTAATTATTTTTTTTTTTTTTCATGGCAAGGATCACATTTGCATGGAATTGCTCATATTTATTTATTCATTCAATCATTCATTTATTTTTTTTCACAACTAAAGAAATGAAATGTATGGTTTCTAAACTACTTAAATTCTAACAACTCTGCATTGTTTATAATTTATATGTACTTTTATATGTGGTAAATTAAATGTTCAGATGAATGTTGAATGTGTCCAACCATCCTAAAAAAAATAACAATAATCATAATTTTGGCATGTTTTGCAGTGAATCCTATTGAAATGATTGAGCAAGAGGAGGAGGAGGAGGATGAAGATGGTTAAATTGCCCGTCATGAAAGCCTATTTTGACAGCTGTGACCATGAATAGGTCCTGTGTGATTAACATCACGTCAATACAGTATATACTTACTAAAACATAAGTGTTAGTCGGTTTTTTGGGGGAAAAAGAACTATTATCTTCAAGTGTTTTAATACTAAAGACAAACAAAGGAAAGCGTAATGCAATAAAGTGATTGTATATAATGCTACATTTTATATGATGTATTTCCCTTTACATTTTGATATACATGCCTCAAAGAACACAAATTAAATAAAAAACAATTACAAATATGATTTTTTTTTTTACCTTGATTTTTAGCAGCCTGCTGTAAATTGTAAAATTAACTTCTCTTTGTTTAATTTGATACCACCAGAATAAGCATGCTAGTTTGATGAGGGTATGACATCAAGGCCTGTGGCAGTGTTTATAGAGTTAATGAGCCGTTGCTTGGAAACAGTCAGGCATCCAAGCAACAGACAGTAAACAAACCCTTGCTTACTGTCATTGACAAGGAGCTGGAGAATGACATGTTTGTAGAGGGAGAAGAACCAGTAATGCACCAGCACAAATCGTCATCTAGCTCTGTGTTTAATGGTGCAGTCTTCATGTCATCCAAGTTGAAGATTATAGAGCATTTCAAACGAGACACGCACCCTGATAAAGTGAATCTTGCTGGGAGGGGTGAGTAATTTTACTGCCTTTCCCCACACGTGACATGATTACAACTTGCAGCAATGATTAACATTACATATATAATAGACCAGTATAACAAACGTGAAATCAAATCTGAGATTTAAGTTGCGTGTGCTAGTGATTTATATTATAGTGTTAGATACATAGAAAAGTCAACATGATAGTGAATTTTGCACTAGTAGCCCAACATCACATACACACTAGCATGATCAATAGTATATTTTTTGACATTTAATTCTTAGAAATGTCATACAGTACATTTCACTACTTGTTTACTGGCTGTTTATAATAAAATGTACATTTCTATCTATGACCAGAGTATGTTGGAGAGCAAGGACAAACCACGTGGCTTCCTCTTGTACGTAAAATCAAACAGCAAATTGCCACAGACCCGACTCTAACCCCAGAGTACCCACCCATCCTTGGGATTCCAGAATTCACCAGGAGGGCAACTGAACTTGCATTGGGCAAAGATAGCCCCGCCATTATTGAAAGCAGGGTAACATCCTTTTAATTATTTTCAGTAACCAACGTCAGTGTAGACTATCTTCCTACAGCTGTTAAATGCACACGTTGAACACTACCCCAATATCGCTTTTGATAAATAGAGACTTGCAAGCTGAATAAACTGATAGCGCTGTGAAAGCTTGGTGCTGCACATATATAGTGTGTGTTTTGTTTGTACAATGTTTAAAACCATTTTTCATCAACACTATCATGAAATGTCAGTGTGGAAGTTGTAAACTGCAAATAGCTTTTGATTACTGCATTACAAAGATGTGACGCAATTGGTTTAATAATAGAACGAATACGAGAAATTTATGGGAACTAACTAGAAAAGAAACTAACCCCAGCTGTTCACAATGATAAATTTTACACCTTAGAATTACTCTAACATGGTTTAAACAGGAAAAATAATGCCATCCGAATAATGTTGGTATCAGTATGTTAGTCTTGAGGATATCTATAAGCTAGTGTGCTGCAAAGCAGGGACACAAGTTGCATTTAAGATATAAATGTTCAAACCTTTCAATCCGGCACTTGCACTTAAACTAATTAATTTTTTTTTGGTATTTTTTTTTTTTAAAGAGGTAGAGCCACTTTGTCTTGCCCTGTCTTCACGTTTCAGTAAAAATTACCTCACACTTTTTTACAAAAATGCATGTTGTAGCACTTCGTGGGACTTTTAAGATTGTTAACTAAAAAGCAGAAATAGAGAGTGAGTTAATTTTTAGAATTATTTAATTTTATTATTCAGTCCCCTTGTGTTGCCAGAAATTGCCAGCTCCTTTAGTCATGTCACACATAAAACATTGTGGCAATATACATTGTGGCGTTTCAAACTCTAAATGATTGTGCTCTCATCTTGCAACTTCAGCAGCATCTTGCACTTGGTAAATTGTTCTAAAAAAACAATGTAAAAATTAGTTTAGTATGGGGACTATACAGTATATTCACCATTGACAATGACGTCTGCCTCCTTTAATTTACAGTATTGCTGGGAGTACGGTAGATGCTCTAGCTATTAGGTTTTGGTATGGATTAGAAATAAAGGATGTAGAATATGGTCATGCACATGCAGAATGCAGCATTTACAATATGCAAATAAGTATTAATACGGTCAAAAAAATGAAAAAAATTATTATATTTAGCAAATTAAAAGAATCGCCCCCATTCCGTCATAATTGGCTCTTTATTTGGCCCAGATTTGTTTTGTGCTGATGCTGCTAAAAGATGCCTAGATAAGCTGCTATGAGCACATGCAATTAGCTGCTAAATACTATATAGCTGCTAATCCAACAGTTAGTTCAGACAATATTGAAATGTTATCAACTTGTAGTCGATCAGTTTTCAAGGATTATTTGGATTAAAACCTTACCTTACTGGTATCCCCATCATGTGATGGGATCATTCATACCTATATACTTGTGTAATTGTCTACAAAGTACTGTGGTCTCTGTTTGGCTAGGTGCTTTTGTTTTATATTGATTTGTTGTTGTACAGAGTGCATTAAGAAATTGACAGAGGTCTTGATTTAAATTAGGTAAAGCATTTATTTTAGAAGAATTTCTGTTTAAGAAAAGCAAACCCAAAGAAATGTACTTTAGACAAGATTACAAAGTACATTTTGTTATTTTTACAAAGTGTTAGAATGTTTTGCTGAAGCAAATCTAATTGTTGTCTCATATCTATACAAGCAACTGTACAGTATGTGGCTTAGATACGTGTAAAACAAATCTTCAGAAATGTTTTTACAGATCCATTTCTAACACCAGGAATTGATATGATATGATTGGTTTGTTTTTGGACAGATTTATAAGGGTCGTGATTATTAATGACCTTTTCTGATGCTCATGCAGCTAATTTCAGTGCCTTACACACTCAGCCAATTTTCATTATCGGGCCAAATGGTTCTGTTTGCTTAACAATTCCATGCCATTTTAGTCCAGTCAGCACGGAAATAGGTGGAGGAAACATTGTGGCTAATCAAACTCACCCTGGGGTATTCATATTAGTGATCCTATGTGGATTGTCAGTTAGTGATTTGTTCCAATTGGTCTGTTATTTATTTATTTTGTTAACACAAAGATTTACACAAATTATTAAGCAATGGTAGGTTTTTATTCTATGGCACCTTTTAAATGAATCATTATTAATGGTGTTAATTGCCATTTTAGTGAAGTAAATGTCTTTTTTTTTTGTTGATACAACAAATTTTGTTGTATACAGTCTGGTCCATAAATATTGGGACATTGACACAATTCTAACATTTTGGCTCTATACACCAACACAATGGATTTGAAATGAAATCTGCTTAAAACCTGAAGACTGTCAGCTTTAATTTGAGTATATACATCCAAATCAGGTGTGTGGTGTAGGAATTACAACAGTTTGCATATGTGCCTCCCAATTGTTACTGTATGTTATTGTATGTAATATTTGTAGACCTGACTGTACATACAAAGAAAAAAGCCTTATGTGGTGGATTAGATTTATTTTCAAAATCTCCATAATATAATGTGTTTGGCCATACAATAGGTGTTTGGCATCCAAACAGTTGGATGTACTGGAGCAGTGCGTCTGGGTGCAGAGTTGCTGAGATCCTGGTACTGTTCAAATTCTTGCTGGAGTGGACCCATTTTACTCCCCATTACCAGTGATGGTGGGTGCAAAGCATATACTTTTCATTTTGTGATGTCTGCTAAACTGTGTGGTAATTGAAATCTAAAGTTTCAGTTCCTTCCCCTCTCAATTTAATATCTCAATTTAATGCAGCCATCATACATGTTTTTTTTTTTCTTTTTGTCTAAAGACTCACTGACAGGCACATTTAAAGCAGCAGGGATTGATGATGTGCAACATTATCGGTACTGCAATGCAGATTTCAATGGACTGTGTGTGGAAAACATGGTGCAAGACTTGGAGAACACTCCAGAGCATTGTGTCGTGGTCCTGTTTGTTTCAGGCCACAATCCCACGGGTGCTGAGCTCTCCCAGGAGGACTGGAAACGTGTTGCTGAGGTCATGGTGGTATGGTCTAAGAAATCAAGCATAACAATATTTTCCAATTACACTGTAAAAAAAATCTACACAATTCCTTCATGTTGTCCCAAAACAGTTAAATTCACATATTTCTTACTACAAATTTAAGTCGATTCAACATAAAACATTTAAGTTGCCCTCACCCCACCCAAAAACAAAAAAAATTCCTAAGAATCGTGTTGTTTTAACTTATTTTAAATAAGTAGTTTGAATAACAAACAAAAGTATTTTAGTGTAGGTAAAGTGAGAGTACAATATTTTTTTTATGAATTATAATTTTTTTGCATTATAAACCCCAATACTAAGATCAAACATACATTACCGATCTCAACATTAGGGTGAGAGACATTCTAAGGTTTTAAAAAACTTTCTTAAATGTGTTTGATCCATCATTCAAGTTATATCTGTGCTCTTTAAAACAAACAAATAATCCTGTTATTCAAATATGTTGCACAATCACAACAGTGTGGTTACAACTTTCAATACTAGCTCATTTCACACATACTGTACAGACTTTTCTGGAAAATTACTGGCAATTTTTTTGGAAAGGGATCAAGTGTGAACAGACCCTTTTTAAAAATACAGGTAAGTTCGTTCCACCAATTTTCCAGAAAGAGAAGTTGTAACATTACTGGTAATTTCCAGAAGTGCCGGTCTGTGTGAATAGAGAAGGAAAATTGATTTATAAAATGCTTATGTTAACCCGATATGAGTTTACTTGCAAGCTCTGCGTTCAGCTGTACGCGTGCATGTGAAGGAGTCCTCCGGTGAGTCAGATTGCATTAAAAACACCTGTATTCTTTCATTTCAAAGGTCATATCTCAAGCTGCAGCACAAACTCAAATGTACGACTCGACTTACGAATGTGTTCCTGCATATTTCTTTATTGAATTTGTTCACCATCCACAGAATTGGCTTTTTTTAATTTAGTCAAATGTGTAAACAAAACTGTTTGCGGTTAGCGGTTCTGCTTTTGAATAATAGTGACAACATTTTTGTCCTATAGTTGAGTAATTTGGTTTGTCTTAAACAAAAGCAGCTGCATGAATGCTAAAGTTTTAACGCTTCAACAGGCACTTTAACTGTCTGGTCGACGGTCAACAAAAAAGACTGACCCCCTTAATGAATTCCCCCATGAATTCCGTGCACAATAATAAACATCTCAGAGCTTTAATGACATTTACATGAAGCCCATCTGGCCCCTCGGATTGTCAGAGTTTGTTGCTGTTTGTTGGAAATCATATCACACTTCTCAGACATTTCATGATCCAATAAACACAGATTTATCATGCGAAAAAAAAACTCCAATGACCAACAGCAACAGATGCTGACAGGGGTAACACACTGTGTCAACAATCTCTGACAGCCTTGTTTGTTGGTGTTCATCTGTGCTGTGTATATATTTATTTATATATTTATTTATTTACATGAGCAATATCACACTTGTAGCAGTTTGAGTTTGAGCTTGCGAAATTCTGTCGTACGGTGCTGTGAAAAGGGGCGGGATTAAACAAGATGATTAGACATTAAAAAAAGCGAGCGATCACTCCATATTTTACATTTCTGACCAGAGAGGTCATGTTTTGATCCTGGATTGGTCTCACGCAGTCAAGTGATGCGATTTCGCAGGTCAGAGTTCACCAAGCTTGAACTTTGCACTGCAGCAACCTGCAAAACTCAACGCATGACCCTGAGTTTCTGGTCTGATGCATTCGCGTGCATATGAATGGAAGTCTATGGGGAGTAAAGTCCAGTGTGACCGCGTGTACCGCGTGACCTTAATCGTGTATGTAAAAAAGAAAGTCAAACACGAGAGTCTAAAAATCCTTTTGGATGAGGAACTACTTTCCTCTGCCCTTTGTTCACATCTGCAGCTGATGTCAGAACAGCAGAAACCATTGCTACTTCACCAACGTCACTTTAGAGCTAGTATTTGAATGGTTCTCTAGTATAATATCTAAAGTTATGACAAAACAGGTGATTTTGCTGACATTTTAAGATTATAATGCTGAACGGCATGAAATGCCATCAGTCTACAGAGATTTCCTAGTATTTCTCTGTTGCAATCAGGTTTATGGCAATAATTATCCCTGAAAAAGCTAAAGCGGCGCAAACACTATCAGATTACTGTTGTGTTTGCGATAAGGAAAAACACTAAACGCATGCGGGCCATTAAAAGTAACTCAGGGTTATGCAAAGAGTGGCCAACACAAAATACATACATTCCTTATATGTAATTGTCAGTCCGGGGCTCTGAACCAGTTCAAGGAACGAAAAAGAAAAATGGAAATGTAGGACATTTTGCAGGAACAAAAAACGAAAACAAAATCAATTTTAATCCTTCTGAACAAAAACGTTTATTTGAAATTACAGTTAACCGGTTAATAACACTATTTTATCGTTTTCTTTATTATATGAATTTGGGAGACAAAAAGCATTCAATCGTGTGTACAAATGCGACGGTGATGCATACAATGTGAAATGCCCGTGAAGCAGACATCATAAGCAAGAGTCGTTTCTGATGCGACGAGGTTACAGAGGTTACCTGACTTTCATGTACAAAGGTATGTTTAGGTTTAATTTATTGTTATTAAAACTTGTAGTTAAAATTACAAAAATGAATTATTAATTGTTGATTATTTTTAGATTTGTCACCATAAAGAAATTCCATTTTGTCAATATTTCTCTTATTACAAGTCATGTGATAATTCGATCTGTAATATTAAAGGATGAGGGGCAGATCATAAACATGATAAAGTTTTGAATGATGTGTTATCCTATTAAACCACCCAAGCATTTTCCATTCGGAAAATTACAGTAATTAATAGCTTAGTCTTTATAAACAATTAATAAAATACATAATTTACAAAGTTACTAATAATGATAATCAGCTGTAGTTAGGAATTACGCAGTTTTTCTCCTCCAAGGGCTTATTATGTGGTCTCTGTCGCCATCTTGTGGATGGACAACGTTAACCGTCTTTGCTCTGCTCAATGACAGGCTAATGGCCCCTGAGGTGCTCTCAGAAATTTTAAATATTTAAAATAGGCACTATCCTTATAAATAAACTGCATAGCGGCAATCTAAACAACTACATTCTCGACTAAAAAAAAAAAGCCTCAAAAGTACATTATGTTGTCCAACAGCAGAAATAGTTGTCAAACTGTAGAGTGTCCTCTGCTTGTCGCTGTATGTGGGCAGAGTAATACACAAGGGTGAAGGGTGCAGAGGCTGGACGAGTGCTGTTATATATATATATATATATACACATCAAAGTAAAACACATTTTTTACTAGATTTTCCTCTAAAGCACTTGATAACACGAGGATTGACAGCTAAATCTTATGTTGTCTCAACACAACGAAAAACTTATTGCTGTACTGAATGGACGTTTAGAGCTATGCCAATCAGTGCACTTTTTATTGGTTTAGAGGAGAATCAAGTCAAATATGCCTTTTACATCAGTATGTGTTTAGTTCATTGACAATGTATGCTGTATTGCTTTTATGTCATTGTGATTAGTCCAGATAAAACATAATTAAAGCCTTAATAGCCACAGGGTGTTTTAATAGCATCTCATATTTATGAATTTCTTACTTTGAAGTCCTTCAATTCTTTTTCTCTTTATTAGAGACGCCAGTTGTTTCCATTCTTCTTGATGTCTGCCCAAGGCTTGTGCAGTGGTTCTCTTGAGCAAGATGCCTGGCCTCTTCACCACTGTGTTTCTTTGGGGCTTGAGCTCCTTTGCGCTCAGTCTTTTTCACACAATTTTGGCCTCGATGGTATGATATGATTTCAAAAACATGTCTAAATGTGATTTATGAATGAATCATGTTAAACTATTCAAATTAAATTGAATATTCACAGGTGAGAGAGTGGGGCATCTTCTCTGCGTATTAAAGCAGAATGTGTTGGCTGTACAATCTCAAGCTGAAAAACTTGTGCAAACACTTTGGTCCTGCCCACCAATGGAAGGTGCCAGAGTGGTTGCCACCATTCTAAGTAACCCTGCTCATCTGGTAGAGTGGTAAGATAAAATGCATTGTGCATTATGCAAAATATATATGTTGTATTTCATGTCTGCACTACCTTGTTTCTGATATTACTGATGCACTTATAAATACAATATGAATAGTAAAAGCACTATATGTACAAAATATCAAACCAAGATTATACAAAGATATTATTATTGTTGTTATTATAATTTTTTTATTATTATTATTATTATTAGTAGTAGTAGTAGTAAAATGCTTTCAGTGTGATTTAAATAAATGTGTGATCCTTTATCTATTACAGAAGAGCGGAGCATAACCAAAACTAGTTCTAGGTCCAGTTTATCCACTACTATTTTTTTTATATTAATTTCACACATCTGGTACAAATATGTGCTTTTGTTTCATAGTTACAGTATTTGTGACCTTATTTACCTTTATTTGTCAATTGAAGGACTCAAACCATTCCAAAAACTATAATAAGAAAAGCTTAAAGTATGTTAAAAAAAGATTTTAAGCTATGTTTTGCAAATTATAATCATGTGCGTTGAATTAATGACGTTTTATGTGCACTCTAGGATTTATTGGGTAAATGTTGTTCCATAGTAGTTTATGCATATTTTCTTATGAGATAAAAAGTTTATCTTACTCAGTTTTTGTTATGCATATTTTCAAAACAGTATGCACATCTTGTCATTCCCAATAAGCTTTAAAATATGGATTGATGGGAACATAGTTACTGACTGATGCTCCAGAAGGAAGCATTATGCATGTGTTGTCTTAGAATTCTGAATACACAGTTTACCCGCCTACTAAACCTCTAATAAAATTGTAGTTTATACTGTATGTGTGCCACTGAGTAGAAAATGTCAAAAAAAGTCAGAAAATGTAAAAAAAAAAAAAAAAAAACTGTGTGAAACTGATGACGGCAGCCAGAGGAGTGAATGTCAAATTCACTCTCAGCCCCATAGACGCGGCATCACAAACACCTCACCTAAGGAAAGATGATATAATACATTCGTAAATGCATAAAAATGTTCATACCTTTTTTTTTTTTTTTTTAAATCGAAATATTAAAAACGTTCTAGGATTTAAGATTATGATGACCGTTAAGCAAGTCTTGTGAAAACCCTTTCCATTTAGCTTCAACCCTGATCTTGGGTAGCTCTTCAGGAACAGTGTTGGTGATCCCTGCCCTAAATGTGTACAGCCTTCATGAAAATAGAAAATTATTCTTTTTTTTTCTAATCTTGGGGTCAATTTAGGAAAAGTCACCAAAATTACAAAATGAAAATAAAATGTTTTATTTTCTTCTGTTAAATGGTGGCCTGATCATTTTTGACCAGTAAGTCAACAGGAGGGTTAAGAATTTGAAGATCAAGGCAAATTGTGCCTACTTTATCTTCAGGGATACATCCAAGTATCTGCTGTTATTTCCTAAGGACAGTACTAAATAGCAGTAGAAAAACATATTTCAACAAAATAAGAAAAAAAAAAAAAAAAAAGACATCTTATTGCATTGTGTTTTTTTTTCTGAAGCATCAATGTGTCAGTCTCAATAGGTTGCTCTCACCAATCGGCACTCACAATCACCACAATACTAACCACTTACACCTGATCTTAATAGTCAGCTGTACATCAATTAAAGAAACTTAATAGTTAATTTGTATAACATAAAATAAAGTTGAAACCCGATTAACATATTAAAACAAGTTCAAGTACCATAAATTGCATGACATGACCTTTGATCATGTATTTTCCCATAAAGTCTACAATCCAGCTTTACATGTCAAGATTCTTCAATAAACTTTCCATATCAATCAACACAAGCACAGGACTCTAAACTCAGTCTACATTGCTATTCATCAGTTTACATGATGCTTATGCTTATATGTTCAATAAAAATGCCTGTTTGGTTTGAACTCCAGTCATACTTACCATTACAGAAGTACATGCCCTTCAATTCTGAGTCAGCTGGCAACTTCATCTCTGCCTGACTCTGTGAACAACTCCAACTCAAAAAGAGAGTCAGCAATGGCCTGTATAAGATAGAATTTAAAAACGGTCACCTCGGAAAAGACAGTATTCAAATGTGCATGGACCATCAAGCTTCCAGAGGGTAATTTTCATCAAGAAGACATTGAATGACTGATTCTCGATTATTCCACTACAGTATCCATAAGGAAAACCCCTACTTCATCATCCAGTGCCCAGAGCAAAATTATACCCACTTTTCATACCAGAACAGAAGGCCATGGAGGAGCATATTGAAGAAGCCCTTCAATAAGGTTACATTGAACCATCCACTTCCCCTGCTTCTTTCAGCTTCTTTTTTTGCGTCAAAAAAAGATCAAGGCTTGAGGCGTGCACTGATTACCAAGAACTCAACAACGTCACTGTCATGTTTCACTTCCACTTTTCCCATCAGCACTCGAACAGCTTCGCAGAGCCTCAATCTTTACCAGGCAGGAACTCATAAGTGCTTATAACCTCATTGGGATATGTGAGGGAACAAGTGGAAGACTGCTTTTGTGACACCCACTGGCCACTATGAGTACTGTGTAATGCCATATGAATTGATCGATGCCCACTCTGTATTCCAGGCATACACGAATGAGATGTCCAGGAGTTTCTCCACTGCTCTGTTCTATACTCCAAGAACAAGGACGAAATTTGCCAGCATATCTATGAGGTTCTCTAATGGCTCCCGAAAGCACTATTTGTACATCAAATACACCTTTCACCAATCCACCAATCAGTTCCTGGGTACCCAGATAAGAATCCACGGTATCTAGATGGATGAAGAAAATGTTGAATCTATAGAGTGCTTGTCACAGCCCACTTTTCTCAAAGAATTCCAAAGATTCCTGTGTTTCTTGAATTTCTCCAGACACTTCTACCAAGGTTACAGTTCCATAACTTCTCTACTCACCTATTATTTAAATAGCAATCCCAAGTCTCTGTCTTGGACTCGTGAAACCTCCCATGATAACATCCCTGAAAACACTCCAACAATCCTTCATTTCAACCCCAAACTTCGTCTATCCCAATTCACAAAAATCCCTTCATTTTAGAAGTTGTAGCATCTACATTGGTAGTGGGAGCTGTATTATTTTGTCTCCATGCGTGTGCCGCCTCCAAAAACCTTTGCCTGGTGGAGCAGGACTAATATACTGGGGATGAAGAGTTACTCAGCATCAAATTCACCCTCAGAGAATGGAGACACTGGCTGGAGAGGGTCTATCACTCATTTGTTGTATACACAACAAAAGACAACAGGAGGGGTATCTTCTTGTAATGACAAGAAGAAAGGAACTGGAACTGTTTAACTGGTTGGTCTGGGATGTGCAGAACTCCCTTCGTCATCCTACCATAGATCTCATTCCCTTCTAGTGTGTAGTCACTTGCCAACCTTCCCTTTTCCCTGGTCAGGGGAGCCATCATAAGTACCATCTTTGAAACACTGGTTCTGGGAGAGTGAGAGGATCTAGTACTCGGCTCACCAACATCTCTGGCATGCTGAAATCAACTCCAAGCAAATGTCCCCAGAGCCCCTACTTCAACTTTCCATCCAGGACAGAATCTTTGGCACTCCACCAAGGACATCTGCCTCAGACTGCCCTGCAAGAAGCTTAGTCTCAGATTTATTGATCCAACCCCATCCTCTGGAGATAGGAGTAAATTCTCTATCTCCACAGAGCCTTGTCCTGCAGACGATTCTCATCTCCTGATCATGAAGGAGGATGGGATATCCTCTGAAGGAGATCCCAAGTTCCCAATGCAGTTTAGGTAAGCTGGAGTTCCTTGTTGACAGGAGAAGAATATGGACCAGAGATGAAAAGATCTAGAGATGGGTATCATATCAACCTTCTCTCTGAGTTCCATGCATCCTATCCTAAAGCTTCAGCACCCAGAGGCCTAGGATGACCCTACAACATCCAGGTATCAGGCCTCAGTAGTGGGCTGTGGAGTAGTTGGTTCTGTTATGGTCATGCCAGGCTGCCTCAACGAAATTCTAATGACACATACCTAATCACGATTCCACTTACTCAACAGTGTCCAAGCACACAGTTCCCACAGCACTTTATCAGGTCTATATTATAGAAAAAGACATGCCTTGGCATTCACTTACCTGTCTCCAGACTGTCTGCTCTCATGTGTTTCATTCGTGATCATGTCTGTGAGCTTCCTCCTAGTTATCCCTTGAAGTCTACAATCCAGCTCTTGAAATGTCAAGCTCCTTCAAGAGTCTGGTAAAAGAGACATTCCATACCAGTCGTTACAACCATGTCGCTCTAAATTCAAACTACAACTTTATAAGTTAACAGTATTTATCGTTATCTGTTCAATAAATACACCTGTTTAGTTTGAACTATACTCTCTATCATACATTGATCAACCTATTTGATTGGTCCATGTTTTTTTTTTCTCACCACATGCAAATTGTTGCAATATCCATTTTCAGTCAGACTCAGACCACCTCATTCAGGCAGTCTCTGACAGATAGTTTTGTTGCAGATCTAAACACACTTGCTCAATTTATATAGCTTCTGAAACAACTCGCCAACAATTTGATCTCTGAAAATTTGATATCTCACCATCAAATTTGAAATTTGACCAATGCTGAGACTGCATGCTATGCATTTGATGCATACACCTAACTCCATCCTTAAAGGTCATGTGAAGTGCTTTGAAATATGCAATTTCTTTTGATGTTCAACATTATTTCAACTGAAAAACAAAGAGAGGGTGAGACATAGTGTTGCTTCTCCCCTTTTCAAAAAAACAGCCAATAGCGTTTTGTTTTATCACTGCTCTGCCAGTGATAGTGATTGTGCTTAAGCACATCCAATGAGAAGCATCTTGAAGGGGGTGGGGCATGTCAGGTACTAGAGAGCAATTGACCGTTCATGATTTGATGAGAAAATGAAGTATGATGGGACGTGAATAAAATCGTTTATCCATTTAGGCAGAAGTGACAAACTACCCACTTTACATGCTTTTATTGGTTTTATATCTACTAAACGTGAATTTTTGTGATTGTTATGATGTGCACTAGCTTAAAGATATCCTAAAAATTAACATTACTGATAGTAACATCTAAAAAAAAACTTTATTTTATTTTCAAGAGACTTTTAACCCACACATTGACAACACAAGCTCTATTGAGTGCATGTCTTAGCTTGTATGTGCAAGTTTGCAGCCAGATACTATTGATCGTAGCAGACAGACTGACAAAATGCTAACAATTAATTATATAAAAAAAACTGCATTA
The DNA here is from genome assembly GCA_903798195.1 of Danio kyathit. Lineage (NCBI taxonomy): Eukaryota > Metazoa > Chordata > Actinopteri > Cypriniformes > Danionidae > Danio > Danio kyathit. Next base: position 51,583,835 of record LR812526.1, read on the forward strand.
TCACGTTTCAGCAATAAACTTACTTGTTGGCAATAGATCAATGTGTTTTGTACTACACCAGAGACAAACCATAATCGGATTATAAATGTCTTTTTTGATCAAATACATCATAGAATTGAACTGTGTAACGTGCGTTAGAGCTACAGTTAGCATTAAGCTACTCATTTAAATTTAGAGGACAATTTTTTAGGGATATGAGGCCAGGAATAAACGAAGTCCTTAAAGGCTTTTCATCATAATGCTTTATTGGCACAGCCTCTTCATATCAAAGCTCCCCAAACAAATATTTGTTCATGACTGTGGCCATTTTCATTAAGATGAAATGTTTAAGTGCAATGTAAAATCCTTTACTAATGAAATGTCATATTATTAAAAAATAAAATGTAGATCTCGATCGTTCACTTGCTTACATGTATTATGCAGTAATAATTCTAAGATGAACAAATGCCCACGGCGTACTAATTAAATCATTCAGCAAATGAGTTTGAATTATTGATGTATTTTATTTTTAATTAAATTATAGGCAGGAGAGTGTGAAGGCCATGGCTGAACGCTGCATGCTTATCCGAGAACGTTTACGTGAGAGACTGAGGCTTTTGGGTGTTCCGGGGTGTTGGGATCACATAATAAAACCAGGAGGGTTTTACTGCTGTTTTGGACTCAATGGTGAGTGATACTGTACATAATACATTCCTGAGGACATTATAATGCTACTTTCAGCAGTTCAGCATAGCATTACAGGAGGATCTCAATACATTATTCATTTGAAGATGCAATTGAAAAACTTTTAAGAAAGTAATTCCTTTTTACCTTCTCTGTCAGCTCAACAGGTTGAGTTTCTGGTTCAGAAGAAACACATCTACTTATTACCCAACGGGTGTTTTAATATTAGTGCAATTAATAGTCGTAACCTGGACTATGTTGCTGAATCCATCCATCAAGCCTTGAGTGCTGGACTTTGATCTCAGATCAAACTCTTCATCTGCAATATTCTTTTCATCATCTTTTTTTTTTTTCATTGTATCTACAGTAGGTATAATTTACATGTTCAAACAGGATTCTCAGCACACACAAACTTTCAATGTTAAGCTTAACTTTTAATGAAGGCTATAATGTAGACAGAGCTGCAATAGACAGTCCCTGTAACAACCAATGAGAAATAAATGGACACTTCATATCACCCACAGCATTTTGTGATGGCACCTATTAAGCAACATTCTCATATTTGCCTTACATGAAACACATGGAAATGCATTCATTAGCACTTCACACATCAGTATGGTCTAAAATTTGGGGCACCATTTCATTTTCACTAATCAAAGAGTAGAGAATGCTTTCTTTCTTCCTTTCTTTCTTTCATAGCCATAAAAAAACATAAGATGAAGCACAAGTTTTCACGTAAAGGAGTCAGGGCTTTTTAGTCAGAGGCATTTGCATTAATGCTGCTATATACATTTTAAATGGGATCCTTCATACAAAAATGAAAATTCATTTTCTTATTCATGTGTTCACGTTTTCATTCTTTCATACATAAAATAAGATATTCTGATAAATGCCACAAGCATTGCTGGCACAATAATGAAATAAAATAAAATGTGACCATACATTGTGTCAGTATCATGCCAGTTCTAACCAGCAATAGCAACATGGACCAACAATGTTTTGTATTTTATTTTATTTTTTTACTTTATTTGACCATGGACTGTCCAGAGGCCATCTGATTGACATGGATCAATCAACCACAGTTTGATTTGTTCGGTGTGAGTCTTGATGAAATTCACAGATAACAATTGGCACCCATGAAGTTTTTTACTCTTAAGGCTCGTAAAAAACTCGGTGTGTCAAAACAAAAAAACGAGCATGAGGCGTTTCTTTAAAAATGACGCTTTTGCGCCTGCCGTTTTGCTCGTTGGTGTGCATGATCACATTGACGCCCTTTATTTAGTCATGAGGCGTTAAACGTCGACGGAAAATGCGAGCAAAAAACGTCTCGGTGTGCACGGGCCTTTACTCTTGTGTGTGATGTGTACCTCATGTGCACAATTAGACCTGCACACACAAAAACTTCTAGAACACCAAAAAATGCATTTTTATTCAACACAATACGTGAAAATGAAATTCCGATCAGATTTTGTTAAAGGTATATTAATCTTTAACTAATAAAATAAATTTGTGTCATGCGTTTACATGACATCATACAGTATGCATGCACTGTGTTTTAAGATACAAATGTGTCTCTGTTATTCTTATACAGGTTTAGTCTGGCTTAATGGTGTTTTACCCCTAATAGTCTCATACACTAGTGCTCCACTGATCATTTGTTTTATGGAGTTTTTTGTTTTTGTAAATGACAGCAGGGACAGCAGCACGCCGCCTACACATTGACAGTTCAATACAATCTGAATACATCTGGTATAGACCAACAATCACTGCCGTTCTGACAGCTATTTCCTCCACACAAGTTTAACTGCCCTCAGATGACTCACAGCACCTGAAAGATAAAAATAAATCTTGTTTTATGGTTACCAATATGAATGGCACTTAAAACCTTTTCTGTAGAGATGACAGTGATCCCTGTTCAAATGGATTGGCACAATTTTCATCTAAAATGGTATATGTTTTCTGGTTGCAAAGATACACCGAGTTTTGTGAGGGCAGAAAACTACTGTTTGAAAACGGGTTTTAAACAGCAAGATTTTTGAAAACAATACCATCATTTACTTGGAGTAAGTTACAAAAGGTGACATTATGTGCATAAGTTTTACATGTTCAGTTTATGTTCATGTGTGTGTATTCGATGACAAAGGCATGATTAAGGTTGTACTGTATATGTGGAAGCACATCGTTTTTTTGTTTTTTTTTATATACACAAAGTTACTTACTTAAAACTGCAGTTGTTAAACCCCTCTTTAAAAAGAGCAACCTGGATAACACACTATTGAGCAGTTACAGGCCAATCTCAAATCTCCCTTTCATTGGCAAAATCATTGAAAAAGTTGTTTTCAACCAGGTTAACACATTCTTAAACTCCAAGGGGTGTTTAGACAATTTTCAATCTGGTTTCAGAGCACATGACAGTACAGAGAGCGCTCTTATAAAGATAATCAATGATATCCGCCTAAATACAGATTCAGGTAAACTAACAGTGCTGGTAATGCTCGATCTTAGTGCTGCATTTGACACTGTCGATCACAGCATACTTCTGGATAGGCTGGAAAATTGGGTTGGGCTATCTGGGACGGTCCTCAAATGGTTCAGATCTTATCTTGAAGGGAGAGGTTACTATGTCAGTATAGGTGACCATAGGTCAAGGTGGACACCCATGACATGTGGAGTCCCACAAGGCTCGATTCTGGCACCTCTCCTGTTCAACCTTTATATGCTCCCTCTGAGCCAAATAATGAGAAAGAACCAAATTTCCTACCACAGCTATGCTGATGACACTCAGATCTACTTAGCCCTACTGCCTAATGACTACAGCCCTATTGACATCCTCTGCCAATGCATTGATGAAATGAACAGTTGGATGTGCCAAAACTTTCTTCAGTTAAACAAAGAGAAAACTGAAGTCATTGTGTTTGGGAACAGAGATGAGGTTCTCAAGGTGAATGCGTACCTTGGCTGTAAAGGTCAAACAACAAAAAATAAGGTCAAGAATCTTGGTGTGACTCTGGAGTCAGATCTGAGTTTCAAAACTTCATGTCAAAGCAGTTAGTAAATCAGCATGCTATCATCTCAAAAACATTGCAAGAATCAGATGCTTTTTTCCAGTGAAGACTTAAAGAAACTTGTTCATGCTTTTATCAGCAGCAGGGTGGATTACTGTAACGGCCTCCTCACGGGCCTTCCCAAAAAGACAGTCAGACAGTTGCAGCTCATCCAGAACGCTGCGGCCAGGATTCTGACCAGAACCAGGAAATCAGAGCACATCACACCTGTCCTCAGGTCTTTACACTGGCTCCCAGTTACATTCAGAATAGATTTTAAAGTATTATTACTTGTCTATAAATCACTAAATGGTCTAGGACCTCAATACATTACAGATATGCTCACTGAATACAAACCTAGAAGAACACTCAGATCTCTAGGGTCATATAAACTAGAAATTCCAAAAGGTTCAGTCAAAGCAGGGTGAATCAGCTTTCAGCTACTACGCCCCTCGCTGCTGGAATCAACTCCCAGAAATGATCAGATGTGCTCCAACATTAGGCACATTCAAATCCAGACTGAAAACACATCTGTTTAGCTGTGCCTTTACTGAATGAGCACTGTGCTACGTCCGACAAATCACACTATTATGTTTTTCTCTTTTTTTTTCATTCTTTTACAACCTGTTTTAACATATTTTTATCAGTTTTTATCTGTTTTTTTATTATCTGTTTTTATTTTTTCTTACACTTGTCTTTTTTATTCCTGTTTATGTAAAGCACTTTGAATTGCCACTGTGTATGAAATGTGCTATATAAATAAACTTGCCTTGCCTTGCCTTGCCTTGCCTTACATCACCAATGCACATGTTTTCAAAGATCCACAGAGTCATTTTTAAAAATGTGAAGGAGAAACTGTTTTAGTACATTGTTGCACACATACCTTGTGTTGCACTTGCTAACTGAATCCAGATGCTGAATCCAGAAAAAAAAAGAATGAAGGGTTGTTGTAACACGAGCACCAAACAGAGAAATGTGCTGAAAGGTTTGCTTGTGTTGGTTTATTTATTTATTTATTTATTTAATTAATTATTTTTACTTTACTTGCATTGTGCTAGCTATTAAAAATGTACTTTGTTTAATAAATCATATTTTTTTCTCAATCTTCAGTCTGGATCTAACTGAGAGCTAAGCATAATTTTTTGCTCAGCAGAAAAGGCTCAGAGGCTTGAAGGGGCTCACAGTGATAAGCGTGATTTCTAATAACCTGTTTGGAATCATTCATTTATTCATTCATTCATTTTCTGTCCAGCTTGGTCCCTTTATTAATCTGGGGTCGCTACAGTGGAATGAACCACCAACTTATCTAGCATACTGTATGTTTTACGCAGCGGATGCCCTTCCAGCTGCAACCCATCAGTGGGAAACATCCATACACACTCATTCACACACACTCACACACACTATGGTCAATTTTAGCATACCCAATTCACCTATACCACATGTCTTTGGACTGTGAGGGAAACCGGAGCACCCGGAAAAAACCCACGCGAACATTGGGAGAACATGCAAACTCCACACAGGAATGGCAACTGACACAGCTGAGACTTGAACCAGCGACTTTCTTGCTGTGAGGCGAATGTGCTACCCACTGCGCCACCGTGTCGCCCTGTTTGGATTTATTAATATTATATATTTTTTTGCCTCTATGCTGCTTTAAAAACAGATTATATTCAGTTGCTGTGCAATAATCTCCTCATGTTCATATAAATAAATGACGTGTTCATAATTACATTCTTTTCAAATTAACCAGAACTCAAAAGAATCAGAATCAAATAACCTTCATGACAGGGTCCAGCAGGCACAGGATGTCCACATGATGGACGTTGACGTTGTAACCCAATGTCGTGGGACGTTTCATTTTGTTTGGAAATTAAAATTGACGTCAGAACCCAACATCAGGCTGACATCAATGTCCAACGTACAACCTAATTTCAACCAAATATCAATGTCTACTGCAGCTTGACATTGTGTGGACATTACCACTATGACATCTATCAGATGTTGCATTTTGGTTGCCATACCTTAAAAAGAAATGTCAGTATTTGATCTCAATATGATGTTAGATTTTGGCCACTTTCCAACACAATCCAAAAAATCAACCAAATATCAACGTCATTCGATGTCGTTATTGGAGGTTAAAATAACATTGTCCTTAGAAGCTGGCTAGGCATTGAAATTTGGTCACCTGATGCAGTGTTGGGGAGTAACGGAATACATGTACCGGCGGTACGTATTTAGAATACTATTCATGAGTAACTGTATTCCGTTACAGTTACTATTTTTAAACAGGGTATTTAGAATACAGTTACTTTCCTAATACCATTGGAATACTTCGGGCGATGCGTGTCTGGCCCATAATATTACTAAATTGCTGCCGAAACCATAGAAACAAAAGCTACACTCCCGACTGCAATCACCAGCGTTAACTCAGTGAGACTCACGCAAATGACCCTGTTCTCACGCTCTCACGCCACACTTTCATTTTCTCACACAGCAAAAAGGACGATCGCAAACACCGAACAACCGGACAACAACCATGATTTTCAAATAAACTGCTTTTTTTGCCGTCATTGTTCGTGAATTCGCTGCTTGATGTTTTGTTTGCGCTTTCAGAGGTTTCATTTATGCTTCTTAAATTTACGTTCGCTTTTCTGACACAAATGTGGGCGGGACACCTTAGCCAAAGTTGGCAGCCCTGGTTAACTTGAGTGTACAAATATGGAGGATTCAGACCAGGGGCTCGAGGGGTTGGAGCCGCAACCGAAGCAACTTTCTAGCAGCAGTAAAGGAAAAAATGCATTCACGTCTTGAAAGTTCAAGCATTTTTTCTCTTTAAAGAATGAGAGGGGTGAGCGAAACCTGACAGTGCAGTGCAATCTCTTATTCTGTGCAGACTGTGAAATACAAAGGGTAAGCAAAATGCATATTATATACATATACTGTATATTACAGACAGTAATGCTGTCTATGTTCAAGCACTTTTTATCTTTATTATAGAAACAGAAATTGAATTTGTTGACACTTTGATAAATAAACATTATTTAATAAACATAATTATATTGTTTTATTTATTTATCAGTCAATAATGGGCATTAGAGGCCCTCTGTTTTCCTGCAGAAATTGCTACCAACGCATAGTGTGACATTTAATAGACTTGAAGGCTGTTTTTAAGGGCAAGTATTCCAAGTATTTAGAATACAGTATCAGGATTAAACAAAGTAACGGAATACGTTACAAAATACATTTTAAAGCAGGTATTCTGTATTCTGTAACTAAATACATTTACAAAGTAATCTCCCCAACACTGCCTGATGTCACGACCTAAATCTAACATAATGTCAACATCTTATGACGTTGTGTGTCTGCTGGTAGGTGAGCAACCAGTGGCCATATCTGACAATACAATACAATCATCACAGTGCTGGATCTGAAAGGCTCCATTTTTGCAAATCTCTGCTTCACAGTGAGGAAATAATATTTCTCTCTGAGACAGAGAATGGTTGTTGTGCAATGTTGTTCCAATGTGTTGCTCCTGTGTGGCAAGTTCCTGGATATCAGTGTACATGTTAGGTAAAGAGAAAAATAAGTCTACAAGAAGTGAATCTGGGGAGTTTGAAACAGCAACAAGGACAGCAACCACACATGCTTCAGAAAATTCTTATCAGTGGTCTGTCTTTGAGAGTATAAAGATTGTTTTTTTTTTGGTTGACAGAATGCTTTTCTTTGAGTTCCAGTACAAGGACCTTTATGGTGTTACAAGAATAGCTACTAACACTGCCTAGATCAGCTAGTGAAAGATCCCTGTGATTATCTAGCAAACGTGTACATATACTGTACCACTATACAAATCTTGTTTATCAGAGATTTGGTGTAGTGTAGATCATGTATTCTATAGTTTATGATGTTCTAATTTACATCAGATTTTACAGTAGCTGATGCTAATTTGATATTTTAAAATAAGCTTTAACTTTATAGGTTCAAGTTTATATTTATTTACATAATATAATGAGTAACTTCACAACCACCAACTTCCATTATTCAATCGTATGCACTTCATTCATGTTTATCTTCTGTTGGTATACAGAAGAGGCTCTACCAGGGGCGTCGCTAGACCCAGTGAAAATCGCCAGTGCCCCAGTAAATGCTTTGAGATACGATTTATGCAAGTGTATTTATTAAGAGTGGTAATCCCAGAATAAAGACGTTATTTTGTGCAACCGAACCAACACTGGTGAAAGCAATGTGGTTTAATCAAAAACTGAGCTTGTGCGCAGAAAAAAAAAAAACATACAGTACTCGCGCCTCACGCACCTCCTTGACGCTGACGCTGCTCTGCTCCCGGTGTAAGTCCCGGTTGTGAACATGCACACTGAAAAAATAGCCATGCTGTATAATGACGCTCATGCGTTGTAAAACCGACGTCTTTTATGTGGAGGTGTCAAAACGCAGTGAGTTTTGCAAGTTGACAAAACAAAGTTTAAATAATATGAAGGTGATCTTATTTAGACTAAGCATAGCTCCTGATAGATTTTTTGTATGAAGCAAAAAGGAGGGATGAGTCAGGGAGGTAAGACTTAATAAACCTAATTGAGCCATGAGTCGGGTCTAAGACAACACACAACAGATAATTCTAAAAAACATATTTTAACATATAGAATTGTCTATAGAATTTCATTCTGAAAAAGATTTCTTAAATTATCTTCGCATAACTCCAGTTGTGTCTTTAGATTGTTTTCCAGTTACATTTAGGATTCATTTCTGTTATTTATTTATAATTATATATAATTTAATAGTTTTATTTAAAAAAAAAAAATATATATATATATATATATATATATATATATATATATATATATATATATATATTTTTTTTTTTTTTTTTTTTTTTTTTTTTTTTTTTTTTTGAGTGGGAGCTGTGCCCCAGTAGAGCATATGTCTAGCAACGCCCCTGGGCTCTACAAATTAATATCTCACCAATCCTTCAGCATATTAAGTATTCTTTAAGCTCCTTCAAATTAGATTATTTCATAATCATTAAACAAGATTTGATTATTATCATCTGTTGTGGTGAAAATGCATGGCTGGTGCCCTGTTTTAAAAGAAGAAACAGATGATCTGACTCTCACACCGCTGACTGATTTTAAGTGAAAGGTAATCAGAAACTCATTGTTAATCATTTTTATACCAATACTAATATTTGAGACCAAAATTATTACTATAATTTTGGTGCCCTGAGTGAGATCAACCAATTATCAATATAGTTTTGGTGTCCAAAATCTACCAAATCTACCTTCGGGTATAAATAAAGTAACCAACCAACCAGTCTGAATCTAATCTACTTATATTATAATCTCATGAAAAATAAGCTGCTTCTAACATATTACCTATTGGGCACGGCATCCTCGTCATTTTTTTCTTAATTTTGTATTTATTTATTTTGATTTTATTACTTTTTTTTACTCATGTAAGGTTGAATAACCCAGATATTTGACCTCCACATATGGACAAAAAAATAAATATATATATATATATATATTCACAAACAGATATTTTCCTACCCAGAATGCTGGAAAACCCTCCAGTGTTTTGTTTCAGAGTTTCTGCAGGTAAGTTCTCCATCATGTCTGATATCATCTGAAATGTCTTGGTGTGACTAAGCAACAGTGTGTACTAGTGTGTGCCCTTAGGGGCATTCCATTCAAATGACCCATAGGACACACATGCTTCAGATCTAGCATTCCACATGCAAATTATCATTGCCATTTCAAATACCTCTACTTGGATACTCTGTCTTGGTCTGAGTGTTTAAGGAAAAGAGTCAAGAGGCTTAGGGTTATTTTGTTGCCAGGTTACCTGCATCTTTTACTCAAGATTTATCTTTTTTTGTTTTAAGATTTATCTTTGAGAATCTGATGCCTTGTATTGGTTATCTTCGAACTGACTTTGTAATTGACATGATACATTTACTAATGCTGTAAATGTTTCAGATTATTCAAATTGATCTTGCATTATTAACTCTAGCAGCAAGGATTCTAGTGTTAAAGGTGCTGAATGTAAGTTTTTGACTCTTCTAAAGCATAAAAATACCATAATATGTTTGCAGGTATTTAAGAAACATCCCAAGTGAACATACTTGTTTAACTGAAAAACAATGCTGAAGTCAGATATTCTGCTTTGAAAATGGTTTTTCCGTGCCAGAACGCTGTCTTTGTTTAGCCTGCAGAATGCCAGTTTAGCCAATTATATTTCAGCACTCCGGGTTGCCTTGTTGGAAAACAGCGTATTTCATTCATTCATTCAGAAAGGCTCTGAAAGCATGCGCCCGTGACCGAAATGGACAGTATCAGACATCGAAATGAGACAGATTCAGTTCCACATGAGGTTATTACTTAGCAAATGATATAAACATTACGAACGTAAACATTAGGTGAGCAGGTTACATTGTAATCTCGTGTCCTAACAACACGCGAACAGCAGTTTAGCTGTTTGCACCAGACGAAACATGACAGAAATGTAAATACAGCCATTCAGAAGCACAGAATATGCACTCACTCACAAAACGGTAAGATTTAGAATCCATTCAAACTCACATTGTTAGCATTTAGCACTGAATAAAACACACGAGGCTTACCTGAGGTGCACTGTCATAGGTTTCACATGTTGAGCTGTGAGAAAATGAAACGGTTTCTAATATCTCAATTCGAGGTGTTGGTTAGAACTAAAACTCCTTTTAATATGGAAAATATTCCCTCTATCGCGTGTCGTTGATTTTATTTAGAACACAGGTTTAAATCACTCGCTCCTGTACTCAATCTGGCATCCCACGCGTGCGTTTATTTTGATCTAGGAGTGCAATACCTAGTTCAACCACTGGGTGTCAAACTTACATACTGCACCTTTAAATATACAGTGTGATTTTTTTGTGTGTTTTTCAGTGTTAAAACCGGAGTACATTTTAATCCACAAGTGTGAAAGAGCGTATATTTAAGAGGTTTTTTTTTTCAGTAATAACTTTTAACTCAATATGCAGTGTATTTCCCACTAGGGATGGGAAGTCCAGTCTTTTTACTAGAACCGTTTCTTTCAGACAAACAGTGATCAAATCAGTATGTTTTACTTAAACTTGAAATATGTCTTGTTGCATTTTAAAATGCAAAGAGTTGAATGTGTTGAAATTATTTCTGAAAAGATTAATGAACATTTAATAAATTAAAACTATTTTCAACATATTTGACCATGTCTCACACACCAATTGATAATATAGGAAAAAGGTAATATATTATCACTTTGCAGGGGAACACACTGCAGTTGGATGTAAGAATAAACTCATTTTCAAATTTCACACTTTAGAAAGTGTTATTTTAAGTGGCATTAGTTATGTATGCTTAGATTATAGAGGTTAATAAGTAATAATAAAATACTGTGTATATATATATTTTTTTTTTCATTATTAATTTAGAAAAACAGTTTTGTGAGACCTAATTAAATACTTGTTAGTGTAGCACTTTTCTAATTAGAGAAATATTTAAAGTTAGCAGTAGAAATAGTAGGATGTTCTGCTTATTTTATATGGCAATTTTTATGACTTGTAGTTTTACATTAATTTAGTAGGTGCAGATCTATTTGGACCACATAAAAAAAATTCTAGAATGATTAAGCATGCTTATTTTGGTAAGTCAGGTTTATTAATGGTGGATTCTGTTTCATAAATCAAATTTCTGATAGTTCAAACTCAGTTACTCTGGCAACTTAGGCTGGGAAACTAGCCTAATCCGGGGCAGGTTACTCTCAGGCTAAGGCCCAATCCCAATTCAATTTTTGTACCCCTATCCCTTCCCTTTCCCCTTGACCCTTAAAACCGAGTGTGAAGGGAAGAGCTTCGAATTTTACCCCTAAGATTTGGAACAGCACTACAGCACCTGCACACGTCATCATATGTCATCGTGATCTCCTGCTTCATATGAGATCAAACGATAGCAACTGCTGTTATTCCAGTTGTGTTATTTTTTGGTGTTTATCTTTAGGAAATCACTGAAGGCATATATTATGTTATCATAACGATATAATGTGGCAATAAGATTGTAACTATACTGTGCATTTACACAGTGGCCATATTCATCTAACGTTATGTAAACACACCAAAAACAACATGAACATTATAGCAGACAATGTAAGCTCATTCCCAGCCACTAGATTTTCTGACAGGGTATTCGAGTGTCAGAATGTTGTGGGACTCTGCTATACAGGAGTTTTGATTAAGGATTATAGATTGCAAAATTTAGCATTTTTTATTTTAGCGTTTTTTGTTTTTAAGCATGACGGTAAAACACGAGCGCTATTATGACTATATTATAACATGTGCTTGTTTGTTGTAAAAACTCAAAATAATGACAAAAAATACTAATTTGTGGATCACTTTACCTCCGGGTGCAGTGATCCTGCCGTTGTGGCAGGTGTATTCTGGGAAATTTTCTTACCCCTTGGTTTAGTGTGGTCCTAAAAAATCTTCGTTCGAAGGGCTATCTACCCCTTGCCATTAGCCCTACACCTTCAAGCTAAAGAGAATTGGGTGAGGGGTAAGGGGAAAGGCTAAGGGGTATAATTGGGATTGGGCCTAAGTCTTAAGTTCAAGCTTAAATCAAAGTTAACATTCGCCTACCATAATGCTATGCCACTTTAATTCACTTAACCTCTTAATAATGATTACATTTTTATAGTCACTTAATAGTAAATAGATAAACACCAAACATCTTTAATAGAACGATAATATATTTAAATTCAAATAAGTTAATGCAAACAAACAAATACAAACTACAATATTTCAACTAAAACTCATATTGTTTTATGTTTCTGTTGATTTTTTCCTGTTTATTGAAATTTTATTTAACATTTTCCCCTAACATATTAATTTGGGTGTACTCATTTTTGGACTGTGATCTTTAGTTTATTTTTTTATTTTATTTTATTAGTTCCAAATTTTGCATTGGGAATATAAGCTAATGTAGAATGCACCAATATATTGTTGTAAAGCATTCTGTAGAAAATATTAATTTAAAAGAGAGATCTGTATGTATATATATATATATATATATATATATATATATATATATATATATATATATATATATATATATAGCATACATTAAGCATACATTAGATCTAATATTGTCTTATGGAATTGAGGTCTTTGATGTAGACATTATACCACAAAGTGATGATGTTACGGACCACTACCTCTTGCTATATAAGCTGCGTTTACCTGAAATTAGCAGATCTGCACCAACATACTGCCCTGGTAGGACTATCATTCCATCCACCAAGGATGAATTCATAAATAACTTACCTGATCTTTCTTTATTTCGAAATACACCCGCAAACGCAAATGACCTTGACGTAGTAACCAGCAGTATGGATGCCATCTTTACTAGCACACTTAATACAGTGGCACCCATCAAATTAAAAAAGGCTAGAGTGTATAAAACTGCACCATAGTACAATAATCATACTCGCGCTCTCAAAACAGCAACCCGTGCACTGGAACGTAAATGGAAAAAAACTAATTTAGAGGTTTTTAGAATTGCGTACAAAGACAGTATGTCCAGCTATAGGAGGGCTCATATATATATATATATATATATATATATATATATATATATATATATATATATATATATATATATATATATATATATAGATCTCTCTTTTAAATTAATATTTTCTACAGAATGCTTTAAACAATATATTTGTGCATTATACATTAGCTTATATTCCCAACGCAAAATTTGGAACTAAGTTCTATGCTATATATATACAGTATACACGTGTCAAAGGGAAACCAGCAATTTGCAGCGTTTTCCAGAGCAAATTAAAAGTCCCACCGCGTGTGTGTGCACTGGTCTTTGTAGCCATTATTTTATACTTAATGTGCTGATGTTAAGCACATTTTGTAGGTTACAGTGAGCCTGCAATGCATTACAACTTTTTTTTGCAAGCAACAATTGACAGTAAGTGTGCGTTCAAGCACAATTTCAATGTATTATGACAAATATTAAATTAATATCAAGAGTTCACACTTAGATATTGCTTGACGCTATTAGCAGGTTTGGCATGCTGTCCCGGGAGAGAACCCTGAGCTCGGAGATAATTGAGCCCAGGGCTCCCGCCTGGTCAATTGACCATGTACGGGGAGTACGAGATCAGGTAGTTCTCGAGAGCTCCCCGTGGTAAAGAAAGAAAGGTGGAGAAGGGGTGGATGGGGGGTTTCTTCAGAAAACGAATATAAGGGAGTAATATTTGCTAGGCTACTTATAGTGAGTTTGGAATAATCTGATTGGCTAACTAATGATTGTAGATGAGAGGCCAGCTGCGGTCAATTATATCACGTGCTCCTCTCGAAATTAGTTTGTGAAACTTCACTAAATATTTTTTTTTTAACATTAATAGTCCTAAATAATGGCCTATATTTTAAAATATATTGCTACATATATAGCCTAATGAGACCTCTTGTTTTGTTGCAAGCCGTAGTTTTTGATTATTGTTTAAATTACTATTTTTGAACTTTAAAATCCAACACTGCTCACTCGCTGTGAGCATATCTTTGTCTCATTTCAGACCTCTTTTTTCATTGTAGTTGACATGGTAGCACACAACATAATCAATCTATGCTTGACCTTCAGGGTTTTACAACAGTAACGTGCACGAGCAGTTATCTAGACTATTTAAACTGAACTCAGATTAGTTAGATCAAATGACCTTCAACTTGCTGTTATGGAACTAATTCAAGCGAAGACGTTTAGTTCAGCTCATTGAAGTCAGGTATTTGACTTTAATCCCCGCTTTTCTAAACAACTTTTATGAAACAGACCCAGGACTGGCAAGCTTGGGAATAATACATTGTAAACTTGGCTGGTACAAGACAATGTGTGAGTTAGTGTATTTTACAGTAACAAATGAAATTTGAACATTTAAACAATTACCCAAATTCATAAAGCAATAAATATTGGCAAAACAATCTCATATTAAAGTGAAGTGGAGTCAGATGCTAGTTCACATCTGACTCAAAAACAGGCAGATGTGTATACTGAAAAAAGCAAACACACAGTAAACCATCAGCCACTATTGAACAACCATCATTGGGCCTACTGGGTGGACCCAAACGCTGACCTATAATTAGTTTGAAATGAACCCAGTCACATGACTCACATGACTCTAAGCTGGACAGATATTAAATCAATAAGATAGTTAACAAGAAAGGTGTATAGGGCACTTCTGTGACCTTGAGCAGAAGTACTTAAACATGTCAATCATTTCCCTCCAGGCTGAAATAGGATTCTGGAGCGGCGCAGTTGAGGTGGAAGATCACAAAAACACTCTACCATCATTGAAGAGTGCTCATTGAAAACCAGGCAACTAGATAAATATGCACATTTCATATTTTGTTTTTCATGTCTCAAGCAGAGGAGAAAGCATAGAGGTAATAAGTGTGTTCTTATCATGAGTGGTTTATATATAAAGGCAATGCGTCATATTCTTGTTACTGTTTTTTTTTTTTTTTTTTTTTTGACTGATGGTTTCAGGCTTTTTTGTGCTCTCTATGAGTTGTTTGCTCAGAACTGGATGTATTCCATCATGTCACAGATCGGTCAAGATTTTTCAGATATTGTACATATCATCTCATCCTAAAGTGGAATATTGTCAGTAGAATCACAACTGCAGTCTGCAAGTCTACACTTTATTCGTGAGATGATCCATTCATTCATTCATTTTCTTTTCGGCTTAGTCCCTTTATTAATCTCCCCGTATTTGTGTGGGTTTCCTCCGGGTGCTCCGGTTTTTCCCACTGTCCAAAGACATGCGCTATAGGTTGGCTGTAGTGTGAGAGTGTGTGGGTGTTTCTCAGGACTGGGTTGTGGTTGAAAGGGCATCCGCATTCTACTGTGGCGACCCCTGATAAATAAGAGACTAATCCGAAGGAAAATTAATAAATGAATTATCAATTTTTCTCCCTCATGTTGTTTCAAACATGTAAGATTTTTTTTGTTCCACGAGACACAATAAAATTACAAATATTAGAACCAGGTTCAAGCCTCACAAAGCTGCATAAGCACCATCAAAGTATCATACATGCTGTCCCTATAATTATGTTATTATACATTAAAAGATCAGTTTATAATATTGGCAGCCACCTCACAGTGGAAAAGTAAAAGAAGACCACGGACAATGAATACAGGTGAACTGTTTGTTTATTTATTTATTTATTTATTTATTTATTGATTTATTTATTTATTTCAAGTCACCAGTAATACATGTTCACACAAATAACCACAATTAACAATATCTACGGAATATGCAAGAATATTATGAATAACAGAAGTCAAAAGTGGGACCTTCAATTACTTGCAGGGCCCTAGACACCTTACGTACTATACTATGATCAGGGTTTGAAAATAACAATACAATTTTTGCATTAACGTTATCAGTCACAGATTTAGGCATGGGCAATGTGGCCGGCATCTTGTAGGGGGCCCTCCGCTCTTCACTTTCGTCTGAAAAGGCGGCACGAACACTGGCATCTAGAGGCGGCATGAAGACACCATGCCTCCATGTATGTGTGACTGCCTCTTTGCCATTTTGAACATACAAATATTATTTAGGTTGAACACTATTTATTTCACTGATCACTGCGTGCTAAACAATGACTAACCAATGAAAGTGATTGTAAACATTAGAGAGCCGATTGGCTGAAAATATGGTTGAGGGTCAATAGTTTACCATGATTTTTGCTTTATCTTGCGGATGGTGACTACCGTGACTTGCTGGCAGCTAGCTCTCTGCAACTTTCATATATAGGTGTTGATTGAGCACTGATGATGATGCTGTTAATATACAGAAACAGAGAAGAGAAACGCACAATTACAACTGACTTCAGTCACAGCCGTAGGTGAAATAAACTGAGGGTGCTTTCACACCTGTGAATCGATTCAGTTGTTCCGAAACAGGGATTAAAATTGTTACATTGTTGCTCTTTGTTGTTGGCGCGGTTCGCTTTCACACGGCAAAGTTTCTAAACGGACCAAAAGAGCTAAAACAAGTCACGTGTGAGTAAACTCTCCTCACATTGGTCAGAGTTTCACGGTTTATTTTGCAGAGTCCCGCTCAGCTGTCGGGGGTGGTTTGGTGGTGTTTGACAGCGTGCGCGCGACATGTCTGAAGAGCGAGGAGGGATGCGGTGGGGAGGGGTGATGAGAAGGGTGCGCAACGTATTTTGAGGACCGGGAGGAAGACGCGCGATTTCCGGGAGATTATCACTCGTTTGCGGGCATCCGGGAGTCTCTGTGCATTTGCGGGAGACTCCCGGAACTTCCGGGAGACTTGGGATGTCTGGAATGACTCGTAATCTACTCATAATTCTCTCTTCATATAGCCGTATGCCTATTACATATCCATAAAACACTGTGATATAGGCGGGCTCGGATCGTATCGCATTCTCACTACAATCGATCCGCTCCAGGGTTCGTTTCAATCGAGCCGAGACCACCTCATTCAGGCGGTCTCGGAGCGATTGCTTTGGCGCGATTGCCCTGTTCACATATGCCAAACGAACCGCGCTAACTGGGCAAACGCGCCAGGTTCCGGAACAAAAGTCTAGGTGTGAAAGCACCCTTAAATAAAACACATTGAATCTCTCAAAATTTCAGCAGAGGATCATTAAGCAACTATACAAACAACAGCTTTACTTATTAACAACCTGTTTGGCCTTATTTCTGCCACATTCTAGAAAAATTCCATATAGTAATATTATTAAGAACTAAGTAATTTTTTACAACAACAATAAAAAAAAAAAAACACCACCACTTTTTGAGTTTCAAGCTGTCACCATTGAGAAGAACAGTAGTTGCTTTACTTGGACTCTGACTCAATTTCTAATGTTAGTTTTTCTTTGTTTGCCAAATAGTGTATTGTGGCAACTATTGTATAAAGAGAGCAATTGTGCTCTGGATAATTGATTCTGTGGTAATTTAGTCACTGGTCAAATCAGTAAAATAGCTTTGACCTATTAAGTTTGAATAGTGTTCTATCTCAAAAGTAGCACTGTATCAAGAAAATTGAACTCAGCAATACTTTTATCAGATCATTGAACATCTGAAACACTCAAAACACACAGACATAAAGAATCAGCTTATGCTTCTCAACTATGGTGAGTTGTTTTTTTTCTACAGTGCATGCTGGGAACTATGGATGAATGTTGTATGATTCTCTTAGCATACACTGCAGCCAGAAATAAAAAATAAAAATCTCTAACCACTGTTGAGATAGATACGCTGATTATTGATGCTTGTGTCTCTAAATAACTAGATTACAGATGTCCATGTAAACGTAGTCACTAGTGTCTTCGAAGTAAGCGAAAGATCCAGAAGGGAATCTTGCTGATTTGATTCAGAAGGGCACTTTTTGTCAGACGGCTTACCGGTCAGGTATATATCCACGCTAAAATATCAAGGTGAAAGTCATCATAGCTTGCGTAGAATAGACCCAGCTCCCAACCCAACTTTGAAAATAGAATAACGGTGATATATTTTTTTTTTATCACGCGATAAGAGTCTCGCGTTAACGCAGCACGTTAATGCCAATAATGCCCCACCACTAATAGGGATCTGAATGTTAAAGCCATTACTGTGGTTTTACACTATTGGAAATACACTATTTAAAGTAACTCAGAGACCGAGACTAATAAGAGTGTGTTTGTGATCTATGGTAAGAGAGTTTTATTCGGTAAAGGGCAATCCAATAATCTTAATCAATAAGGTAAAGCATGGGGCTTTTCACAGGTCAAACAGGTACATAGACACACAAAAACGTTACTTCCAAATGTGAACTAAATGTGACTAACCATTCAGTAAAAGCAGGAATGCTTATTGACTGATGGCACAACACAAACAAGCACGCCATACAATCCTATGCTGTGACGTCCATCAACTCTCAACTTTCATTTCTATAAAGATTGTTACAATGCAGATTGTGTCAAAGCAGCTCCAGGAATTGACAAACATGGAAAAAACAGGCTCAGTTGGGGGACCAGTTTTCCTCTGGCCAAACAAACGAAGAGACTGCAGTTTAACCAGCTGTAGATAACTGACTTATCAGTGTCTGGATCACAGTGTGCGAGTCCCAGGTGGGGTGCATTCAAGCTAGCCATAGGGATCTGTTCTGAGGACTCTGTGTTTTTATAGTGATGCTGTGCTGGTAATAGTTCTATACAGATTTGTTATATGCAGTAATGTTAATGAATAGTTTTTTTCATCAACATATCATATGCAGTGCTAGGTTTGTGTACAAGTTTTTGTGTATGATACTGAGTCATGAGAAATGAGTCAGAGTGTCAGGCAGTCACCACGGCCGATTCCCCCACCTGGATACCAGCTGTTATAGCAATCTATGGATGAACACACACCTTGTTCTCTCGCTCTGCACTGCTGTGGTTTGCGTATTAAATAAAGAACAAGCTGACAGATGGGATGGGCCATTTTTATATCCGATTCGAAGAGGACTGGTCATATGACAGATTTTCCACCACAGATTGAGTGCTTATTAATTATGAAAATGTTTATTATACTGTATATTATATGCCAATATTTATAATATTTTACATACACCTAATGTTTGAACCCATTTACATATAAATCAAATAATTAAATATCATTCATTCATTCTTTTTCTATTCTGCTTAGTCCCTTTATTAATCCGGGGTTGCCACAGCGAAATGAACCGCCAACTTATCCAGCACGTTTTTACGCAGTGGATGCCCTTCCAGCCGCAACCCATCTCTGGGAAACATCCACACACACTCATTCACACTCATACACTACGGACAATTTTAGATTATACAATTCACCTGTACCGCATGTCTTTGGACAGTGGGGGAAACCGGAGCACCCGGAGGAAACCCACACAAACGCAGGGAGAACATGCAAACTCCACACATAAACGCCTACTGACCCAGCCCAGGCTCGAACCAGTGACCTTCTTGCTGTGAGGCGAAAGCACTACCTACTGCGCCACTGCGTCGACATAATTAAATATGTATAATACAAATATATTTACAGATATAATAAATAAAACTTTGCAACTTTTCTAATTCAAAATCTCATCAAATAACTGTATAAGTAATTAACATATACATATATATATATATATATATATATATCTGTCGCTGTGGACATCTTTTTAGACAGAATAATGAGAGGCTACCTGGGCTCCACCACTTACAGGATGAGCACTGCAGCTGATGCTATAATGCTGAAATCTGCAACACATATATGATCAGTATGAAGTCAAACAAAAAAGGATCAAATGAAAATGATGCAGATATGTAGAAGGCATTTACCACATTTTCCTTGTTCAACTGAAGCAGATGAGGATGGCTGATGATGCAGAACTTTAGAATGCCTTTTCAGTGGATGAGGAGGAGAGGCTGAATGTGATACGGTGCATCCTGAAAGTATTCATATCACTTTTACACATTTTTTTATGTTACAGCCTTATTCCAAAATAGATTAAATTCATTTATTTTTTCAAAATTCTACACACAATACCCACAATACAAGACAATGTGAAAAAAGATTTTTTTAAATTGTTGCAAATTTATTAAAAATACAAAACCTGAAAAATCACATGTACATCAGTATTCACAGCCTTTGCTCAATACTTTGTTGATGCACCTTTGGCAGCAATTACAGCCTCAAGTCTTTTTGAATATGATGCCACAAGCTTGGCACACCTGTCTTTTTTTTAAATTTTTTTGTCCATTCCTCTTTGATTGCCTCTCAAGCTCTATTAGGTTGGATGGGAAGCGACCATGTATAGCCATTTTCAGATCTGTCCAGTATCTTCAATAGGACATAGGTCTGGGCTCTGATTGAGCCACTCAAGGACATTCACTGAGTTGTTGTGAAGGCACTCCATTGATATTTTGGCGGTGTGCTTTGGGTTATTGTTCTGTTGGAAGATGAACCGCCGCTCCAGTCTGAGGTCAAGAGCACTCTGAAGCAGGTTTTCATTCAGAATGTCTCTGTACATTGCTGCATTCCTCTTTTTCTCTAACCTGACTAACCTGACTGTCTTCCAGTTCCTGCTGCTGAAAAACATCCCCACAGCATGATTCTGCCACCACCATGCTTCACTGTAGGGATGGTATTAGCCTAGTGATGAGCGGTGCCTGGTTTTCTCCAAACGTAACGCCTGGCATTCACTCCAAAGTGTTCAATATTAGTCTCTAGACCAGAGAATTTTGTTTCTTATGGTCTGAGTCCTTCAGTTGCCTTTTGGAAAATTCCAGGTGGGAAGTGGCTTCCGTCTGGCCACTCTACCATACAGGCCTGATTGGTGGATTGCTACACAGATGGTTGTCCTTGTGTAAGGTTCTCCTCTCTCCACAGAAGAATGCTGGAGCTCAGATAGAGTGACCATCAGATTATTGATCACCTCCCTGACTAAGGCCTTTCTCCCCCGATCACTCAGCTTAGATGGCCGGGCAGCTCTAGGAAGAGTCCTGGTGGTTCCAAACATATTCCACTTATGAATGATGGAGGCCACTGTGCTCATTGGAACTTTCAGAGCAGCAGAAATTTCTCTGTAACCTTCCCCAGCCTTGTGCCTTGAGACAATCGTGTCTCGAAGGTCTACAGACAATTCCTTTGTCTTCATGCTTGGTTTGTGCTTTGACATGCACTGTCAACCCTGGGACCTTATATAGACAGATGTATGCCTTTTCAAATCATGTTGAATGAACTGAGTTAACCACAGGTGAACTCCAATTAAGCTGCTGAAACATCTTAAGAATGATCAGTGGAAACAAAATGTACCTAAGCTCAGTTTAGAGCTTCATCGCAAAGGCTGTGTATACTTACAGTATGTGCATGTGATTTTCAGGTTTTTTATTTTTAATAAATTTGCAACAATTTCAAAGAATATTTTTTCACATTGTCATTATGGGGTATTGTGTGTAGAATTTTAAGGAAATAAATGAATTTAATTCATTTTGGAATAAGGCTCTAACTTAAAAAAATGTGGAAAAAGTGAAGCGCTATGAATACTTAAAGACACTAGGGCTGTCAGTTCAGCTCTGGCTAAAGTTGCAAGTATTTCTGTTAAGAAGGAATTTAAGACACAATTAGAGATCCTACTTCAATTGCTACTCATTGGAATTCAACTTTCTGACAGCAGACGTCCTTGCTTAGCTGTGTATAAATGGGATTTAACTGCAGCCGTTCTAACTGTAGTTCTGCCAAATTGCTAAAAAAGTTATCAGTATGAAGGGAAAAAAATTACATTTCTAATTAAACCATCCTTCTGAAATTTTATACAAAAAATTTTAATAAGGGCAGTTTTAATAGCCAAATATGTGGGAGAGCGTTGCTATTTTGTGATTATATTGGATTTTCATCAGCACTTCTGCCTTTGGAGTCTGAATGGCCCTTTTTGGGAAAAATACATGGTTTGCAATAAAAACAAATGCATATAATAATGTGCATCCTTTCAGCTTTGACTACCAAAATATGTGCAACGTTTTGGATGTTAGAAAGCAGAGAGATTTTCACTCCAAGGGAGTGGGCTCAGATTAAAGAACTGGTCAGCATTCTGATAGCATTTGTTGATGCCACTGATCTCACACAGGGAGAGAAAGTAGTCATCATACCTAAACCATCACTTGGAAAACCAGAAAGAAGGAACACAATACATACCTAACTTTCTTCAATTGGTGAAGTTTGTTCCTCACTACTGTCACCACTAGCTTGTTTGGCTCGAGACTATGGAGCTGTGTTGGAGTCGCATTACACTGAATTGAACTGAACGTCAACTGTGACAACTGAATTGAAGCTGTTTTAATTTACTAGAACTTCAATGTTAAGCTCCTTTGACAAAATCTGCATTGTGTGCTACAGAAATAAAGATGAATTTAATTGAATGGACCAGAAGTGGGCCAGATGGATTTTACTACTGGAAAATTGTTATTTGATTACATTACTAATTACTTCAATGTAAAACGTAATCAGATCACTAATTACTTTACTTTGAAGTTACTATTAAAACATATTCCCCCGGTTTCACAAACAAGGTTTAAGGCTAGTCATGGATTAAATTGCATGTTTGAGCTGTCTCAACTGCAATTAACTTGCAGTTAGATGTCTTAAAATATGTCAATGTCATTTTTTGTCTCCAGGTGCACACCAGTAATGTATTTTTCTAAGGTTGTTTTTATAAATGTGGCTTAAATAGCCTAATTTAACTAAGGTCTAGTCCTTACTTAAGCTAAGCCCTGTTTGTGAAACTGGGCCATAAAATTCTAACTAAACTGCAGCTCTTTCAATAATTTAATATTCACTGAAAAACATCACAATAGGTTGATCACTATAACTTGACATATTCAAAAGACTTAAAGAGATATTTTCCCCAAAACTTCTCTCATCATTCACATGCTGCAAACCTGTTAGAAGATAACTGGATACCTGTAACCATTGACATCCATAATATGAAAAAGCACTGCAGTGTTTGGGTGTTGTGTGTTTGTCTGGAGTGATTAGTCTACCGAAATTTGTATATTCCATACAATGTATGAAGCTGAGTTCTTGTCACGGGACTCACAGTTTTTAAACTGGGCAAGATGTCCTGTAGTCTGGAATCATGATGATGTACTTGACCAGGTCCAATACGTAGTGCACCTGGAAAATGCGAGCATGTGCAATATGCGCTCCCAGTATGTGCAATCAAGCTACGCACCTCCACTGGAAATAACACACTTGTGCACGCAAAAGATGCAATATGAGAACAGCCTCATAAGCAGCTATGCTTCTCTTCACTTTCAGAAGATACCTCACTCCTGATCCTGCAAAAAAAATCCAATCCGAGTTGGGCCACCGTGTTTTTTGGTGCCGGTGTCCTCTTTGTTGATGAGTATTGTCCTAGAATGCTTTCTGTTCAAGTGCTTGAAAAGTTGATGGTCGAATTAAATGAGTCCTTTAGAGACTAGAGACTGCATTTCACAGCAATGATATTGTTTTTACGTTTAATGAAATCAAAGTAATGTCTGTATTTTCACTTGAAGAAGCAGCCAC
This sequence comes from Danio kyathit, assembly GCA_903798195.1. Classification (NCBI taxonomy): domain Eukaryota; kingdom Metazoa; phylum Chordata; class Actinopteri; order Cypriniformes; family Danionidae; genus Danio; species Danio kyathit. The sequence continues at coordinate 51,607,656 of LR812526.1, forward strand.
TCTCATCAGCAGCTAGTTTAGCTCTCATTCTTCAGCAATTTGCTTATTAACTGACGTTGCAGCAGAAAACTTGATTTAATTGAAGCATTTTTTTTTTTCTATAAACTATATTTGTTACTTAATTAATGCAATTACATTGACTTTAGTAACCGTAGTCAAATAACACTTTTTGAAATAAAATTCGTTACATTACTGCATTACCCAAAAATGTAATTAGAATACAGTAACACGTTACTGTGGAATGCATTACACCCAACTCTGGTAGTTACATAGTTTGTTCAACAGGATGACATCTGATCATATTCATTACTTACAGCATTTTTCACTAGCTAACACGTCCATATTTACCAAAATAAAGCTTTACTCATTGGTGTTAACAATGCAGATGAATTGGCTTGCTCTTGTTTCTATAAATAGGTCAGTGTAGTTTACCAGCAGTCAGATTTGACTCACCTGTTGTGACGTACATAGTGACATTTGAGGTATCTTTTATATGGGTAAAATCACTATATGAACATCTGGAAGACGAAATATACTGGGTACTAGAGTTTCTAACAGCCTGGATTGCTTTTAACTATCTATATGGTGATATTAGAGATGCTCAGTGGTTTCTTAGCTTCTTGAACAAAATTTGAAACAGTGTCTTCGCATGCCAGACTACTGTTTAAGTAAACTCTATGTTTAAGTGCTGGCTGCTTTAATATTTATACTTATCACTGAATTCATTAATTCATTTTCCTTCAGCTTCTGCAAATTACACAGAAACACCAACAGGGCCAGCCAGGACTCGAATCAGCAACCTTCTTGATGTGAGGCAAGAGTGCTACCCACTGAGGCACATGCCACCCTTATGACTGAAATCTACAGTTGAAATTGTGGATAAAAGTGGTTCATTTTAAATTGATCTCCTAATCAGCATATTAGAATTATTTGTAAATAATCATGTGACACTGAAAGCAGGATTAATGTTTGCTGAAAATTCAGCCTTGCCATTGTATGAATGTAATTTACATTTTAAAATGACTTCTGATGGAAAACCATTTTAGATTGTGACAAACTTTCACAAAATTTCTGTTTTTACAGCAATTCGATCAAATCAATTCAGCTTTGACGCAAAGGAGGCTTCAATGAAAAACAAATTAAAAACACCACAAGTTTATGTACGGTCACAAACATCAGCGATCCAGGCTTGTAGATTGCTGGGAATCATTCACTTTCACTGACGACTACAAATCTGTCAACATATGGACTACAAATCCTGTCATGCACCACACACTCACACCTGTTTCGGTTTCCTGCTGAATGCTAACACACAGCTGAGGCTGTTCAGAAGTGATGTTTTATAAACAAATTTCGGGAGGAGCACCGTCAGTCTTTGACGAGGCTAATTCATCACACACAATCATTCTATTATCTAATCAGCACGAGACCAAACACCTATAAATAGTCAAACACGTCATACCTCTGTTTTCTCTTGACTTCAGCATCCCTCCACCACCCCAACTCCACACTATTAAACCAGATACTTAAGTGTGAAGGGGGAGCGTTCTGGAGCCGGGCTAGACACTGCGCTCAGATCCTATCTCTCTATCCTGGTAAGGGGAATAACACGAGTTAGGGGTGTCTTCCCAAACTCAGAGCCCTTTCCCCGGACAGCACGCCAAATACGCATATTCTATTCAGTCAAATATCTGTGAGTGTGAACTCGTGAATTGATTACATGGACTTTAAAAGCAGCACAGACACACACACACACACACCAGTTGCTGAGTCTTGTTTATCTGTTTGTGACATCACAATGTGTTTCCCTTGCCTTTCCGTGTTTGACCCTTGCCTAGCTTTGTTTTGTTTGTTTGATTATTTATGTTGTCTGCTCCCTGCCTTTTGACCATCTGCCTGTGTATGACAGTGACTCTGTATTTGCCTGTATACATCTGTTTACCCCTGTGTTGACCATTGCTTGCCTGACCATTCTATGTTAAATAAACCCTGCATTTGGATCCGCACTTCCTTGTCATCGTCCCTTAACATAACACACACATTCTTGTTTCATCGTCCAATAAGTTTTTTGTTTTCCAGTGGTGTGTTGACTGTACAACAAGAATTGGAATTATGTGTTTTTTTTTTGTTTGTTTTTTTTTTTTGCAGTTTTTTTTTCCTGTTCAGACTGCTAATCTGTGAAAGATCCCTTTCTGTGTCACACTACCTTAGATTAATGGATTGTTCTCAACAAAATTAAACATGTGGTTTCTGTGGTTATAAATCACAAACACTGTCCCAAGTGCACAGTATGTAGTTCGTTATACAGTATGATATACATGTTTCATGTATATTTATACAGTTATTCTTGCAATTACTGGACCCTCCAGCAATCTCCACTGGAGCAGAAAATTACTTTCATCATAAAGCACAGTGGCACATGTACAGCATTTCCTGAGACATTCTTAGACACTGGACATTGCACAACTACAACACTTGTACAGAGCCATTTTCAAAATCATTATCATTTCCTCTGGTTTGACTGATGCACAATCAGAAAGGCGGGCTAAAAAATAATTTGCAATTCTCCAAGCTTTATCATTTCAAGGCACGAAACACAAAGTTTTTTCAGGCACCTCACCACCCTGGTTGTTATTTATTCCAAAATGCTATCTTCCAGAAAATGCTACCCATACTGTAACTAAACTCAACAGGCAGAGATCTTGAGTTCAATTGGACTGCAGGAGTGCATGAATGAAAAAAATTAATGCATGAATTAAATGAAAAATATACAGTTTTAGCATAAATGAGTACAGCCCTCACAGATCTCTCTTTTAAATTCATATTTTCTATAGGATGCTTTACAATAATATATTTGTGCATATACGTTAGATTTGGCAGTACCAAAGCCAAAACTGAAAAAAAAAAAAAAACTTACAATCGCAAAAAAAAATAGCACTCCTAAATTAATATGTTGTGTATATGCTCCGGACTAACAGGACAAATCAATTCAATTCAATTCATCTTTATTTGTATAGACCAGGGCTATTCAATTAGTTTGTCACGGGGGCCAGTTCATGAAAAGCATCCCAAACCAAGGGCCGGAGAGACATGACTTGCAATATAAATGATGACACAACTGCATATAAGAGCCAATATGTTGAATTTTTGCTCCTTTAGACACCCACGTGGTAATATATTGTATTTTTAAAGTATATAATATCACTGCATTGTACGATAAGTTTTTTTAACAAACATTCAAATGTTGTATTTCACAGCACAACAAAATCAGTGCATTGCTTAAATAGGCTTCTTCTACATTCACACACATTCATATGTTATGTTTTGAACTGCATAACAATTATGGATGCAACAATTATAGATTTTGGCTGTACGATTACGATGAAGAATAATCAGGGTTTCACTGTTATCACGTCTAATGTAAATTTAAGCTTTATATTAGCTAGATTTAAATCTGGACATCCCTAACTAATATTAAAAAAACCTTTAAAAGGCATTTTCATTAGTAATAGTTTTTATGCTGTAGGTTTTACTGTGCTTATAGGGCTACACAATTATGTGTGTGTTTATAGAGAGGAAAGGGAGAAAATAATATATTAATAATTGTTATGAAGGTCGGTGCCAATATTTAGATTAACTGTTGTTATCATCTGCGTTCATATACATAATCATTTTAATAATAGTTCGTCTAACATGTCTTTTGTTTACATTGCACTGAAAGCTAAGCACAACTCTCACCACTACAGCGTGAGATGTTTTCTACTGCGTGCGCCCAGACAGCCGCGAGCGCGTTGCTCCGCTTGCGGCCGCATATTGGCATATATTCTTACGACATAACAAACTTGCGCGCGGGAAAGACGTGATATGGGAACGGCCCGCGGCTATAGTTATTACAGTGTGCGTGCGTATTAGCTTCGGTGGACAAGCTCGGAACTTTAAACTAGCGCACAGTTGGCAACATGGCGTAACTTTGTTCAACAGTTTCGTTTCGTGCGGCAGAACAGAAATGCAGGAATGCGGCTTAGAGAAGCCTTGATGATTAATTAACCGTGACGAATTAAAGCGCAGTTAATAGTGAAATCGGTTAATCGTTGCATCCCTAAATAACGATATCAGTGCATTGTACAAAAGACCTTTTCTACAAACATATTCAAATGTATTCGGCTGCTCTCACCACTCACCACTGTCAGGTGACTCGCTCTGCACAGCTCGTGCTGTATTGAACAGACGCATGTCACTTCATAACTATAGCGGCCGTTTTTTGACTGAACTAAATTTATTCTTGATGTCTTGGTCACACTATTTGGAGGGCCAGAACAAGTTGCCTTGGGGGCCGGGTTCGGCCCGTGGGCCGCCAATTGAATAGCCCTGGTATAGACCTTTTACAATGTAGATTGTGTCAAAGCAGCTTCACATAGAAGATTATAGTAAATTAAACAGTGTCAGTCCAGTTTTCAGTGTTTAAGTTCAGTTCAGTTTAGTTCAGTTCAGTGTGGTTTAATAATCACTACTGAGTCCAAACACTGAAGAGCAATTCCATCAATGCGCAGCTCTACAGATCCCGAACCATGCAGGCCAGTGGCGACAGCAGTGAGGAAAAAACTTCACCAATTGGCGAAAGTGAAGATTTAAAAAACCTTGAGAGAAACCAGGCTCAGTTGGGCATGACCATTTCTCCTATGGCCAAACGTCTTGTGCAGAGCTGCAGTTGAAGAATGCTGGACCTCAGCGAAGACTTGTCTGTCCCTGGAGCTTCACCGGAATCAGTCTCATGCTCTCCACTCCTCCATGGCCACCACAGCAGCTGCTCAGGATACGGCCTGGTCCAGGATTATGAAAACTTTGGGATCATCTCGTCGCTGGTCTTGGATCGAATCAGTGACGTTGCATAGTCTGATGGCCTCGGGATGAGTATCCCCAGGTGGAAATAGAGAATAAAGAGAATAATTAGCATAGCTGCTGTTCATAGTGTATATAAACGAGATGCAAAAACCAGCGTGGGGCACATTCATGTAACATACCGCTAAGTGATGCACTGACAGTATGCTTTGCTAAAAAGATAGGTCTTTAATCTAGTTTTGAATTGTGAGAGTGTGTCTGAGCCTCGAACATTATCAGGAAGGATATTCCAGAGTTTAGGAGCTAGTTAAATGAGAAGGCTCGACCTCCTTTACTCGACTTTGCTATTCTAGGTACTACCAAAAGCCCTGAGTTTTGAGATCTTAAGGAGCGGGTTGGATTGTAGCGAGATAGAAGGTTGGTTAGATAAACGGGAGCTAGATTATTTAAGGCTTTATAGGTAAGAAGCAATATTTTTAAATCAGTACAAAACGTAACAGGCAGCCAGTTTAAGGAGGAGAAAATTGGGGTGATATGATCATATTTTCTAGACCTGGTAAGAACACTGGCAGCTGCATTTTGTACTAGCTGAAGTTTGTTAATAGAGGATGCTGGGCAGCCAGCGAACAGAGCATTACAGTAATCCAGCCTAGAAGTCATAAAAGCATGAACTATATGAACCCAACCGCAAAAAGTACTGCGCCTATTTGGACTAATCCAGCTGCCGTAGGCTGATGCGCTGTGCATTATGGAATGTGGAGGAAAAATATTTGTTGACAGCGCTTTACCAAAAGACAGAGAGAGGGGGAAAAACATTACCTGATGGATCGTTGGTAATATTTCCGGAAGATGACCATCTAAATTAAATTACTAAATGAAATTCTAAATTAATTCACGCCTCCTCCTGAAGTGACAGATCTATAAAGAAAGCATTTGATTGTTTTACTAACTGTTTATGCTCATTTAAGACAAAATGTGTTGTGTTTAAAAAAAAACAACAAGATTGACATGTCTAGATGCTGTTATTATTATTATACATTCATTTATTTTATTTTCGGCTTAGTCCGTTTATTAATCTGGGGTCGCCACAGTGGAATGAACCACCACCATTATTATTATCATCATTATTATTATTATGATGATGTGTATATGTCTGTTCAAACATGCACCCAAAACCCAGTGTCCACTTGAGATCAGCATCAAATTGCGAACGTACAAAATCCGCTTGGGAAACAGCGCCTATTATCACTATGGAGCGCATCAGCTGACAGTCATGCATCTTTATATGAACTGACTGTTTTGGGGATTGCATAGGGGCAATGGCGTCTGTAATGAAAAGGAATTGAATTGCGCCGTTTTTATGTTTATTTCGAAGTGTTTCCATGAATAAATAAAATTAAAGCACAGAACCGATTCACATTTAGGAGCAAGGGTGGCCGCTGGTGGTTCGGCGGTATGGGTTGCATATAGGGAGGATCGGCTCTTCTCAGAAAGATAAAAAATACGGGAGAAATATGGGAAAATACCTTTATGGGATGACAGCGGGATAGAACTGTAAAATACGGGAGAATCCTGGGAAAAACGGGAGGGTTGACAGGTATGGTGTGGGCGTGTCTGTGTGTGTTTGCAAGCGCATCACTGACGTTTTATTTATTTATATAATTTTTCTTACTCTTTTTGTGACAGGCATTAATGTATTATGCCGCTAGAAGGATACAATCAGTTTTTTTTTTTTGCCTAGTAAATACTGAAGTTGTGTTTTATTGTCTAAATCAGTGAATTGAGGGTAAATGCTCTGGAGTATGAAGTAGAATGTTTTCTGATGTGCAGCGGGTGAGGAACTGTTCCTCCATCCCCACCTTCACCTGGGCACAGTGTTAGCAGATGTGGCTCTCGCTGGGTTGCAAGTTCTGTCTGTATTGGCCCATCTCTACAGTCAGGCTGTGAGCACTCAGTCTGTATTTGGTCATTTGTGTTCTTAATTTACTGTCCTTTACTGCACTCAGATATGTTGCTGTCATATAATCTCTATTTAGGTCTAAATAGCATTTAAGTTTACTTTGTTTTCCTGCTGCTTCATTACAATAAATCATACTGTTCTTTTTTAATGCATTTATACTTTGATTGGGCTTAATTCTGTGGATGTGCATTTCTGTGTCCTGATTAGGGTTGGGTACTGAAACCCCTTTGTAACCGGTATGCACTGGACCGAATCAGCATATGAATTTCGGTGCCTAATTCTGGTGCCACTGGTGCTGCAACAGGAACGTAAAGCAGGTCGCACACCAGAAGCATCGCACCATGCATTTTAGAATTCTAAACATAGGTTTCTATCAGGGTACACACACCGTCCTCGGCGCACAGCCACAACTCAGGACACTGTTCATATGTCTGATATTTTCAATTGTCGTACGTGCCGTGTTGCGGCTCTGAGCAGCGCATCCTGTGTGTGATGCCCTTAAGAAGTCTCTAAATATTAAGGAATAGATACGGTCAGGCGTTTGTTCTTGTTGCTTATAGAAGACAAAGCGCTCAGTACGGCGCATGCGGTGAGAGACTCCCTTCATCAACACGCAGGATCGCATTCATCTAATTTGCTTAAACCAAGCATTCTAAAGTATGGCTATATTTTACAAGCAAGGATTCTGACACACCAACATGCAGCAGATGCTTTACAAAAGTTACGCGTAAAGGGGGAAACACGTCAAACTTATGACATATGAGTTTACATGGACACCAATACTCTGATTTTAAAATTATTAAGACAATACTCTGATCAAGAGTCTACCAAGTAAACAGTGATGTTGGCTTATCTTAAAGGACCACAGACACAAACTGTGGAGGAAACATTTATAGGCTGGTGACGCAATGACATTGATGAATCTATGTGCTATAACATGTAACTGGGAATCATGAATGTAACATTCAAAAAGCAACTAATGTAAACAACTGAATCATATTATTGTCTTATTCAGATTAAGGCAAAGCATTAGATCACTGCTGTCCATGTAAAAGTAGTCACAAGCCCCAAACCCAGAAAAAAGTTGATCCCTGATATTGATGACAGCCTTTCCACAGGTTAGTAGTAAGCTAATGTTAATAGCATAATGCAAATATTGCATTCATGCTAAAAAACAAATGATCAAAATAAATATATTAATGCAATTCAAATATATAAAATATGAATTGATGTTTACTTTAAACCTATTATAAATATATATTTATATTGTTCAATTATAATGATTAAAATATGTTTTTTTTTTGTCAAATGATTTTGTGGCTAAAAAAGTATCGGTTCGGGGGGGGGGGGGGGGGGGGGGGTGGTTGTAAATAAGATTTGGTAACACTTTATTTTGATGGTCCATTTGAGTATTAGTAGACTGTCTGCTTAATATCTGTTGATACTGACATTTAACAATCCTTCAACAGACATTTAACTGACTATAAGAAACTTTGAAAGTACATGTCAAGTTACACTAACCCTAACCCTAACCCCAACCTAACAGTCTACTTATAATCTAATAAGAATTAATTGACATGTAGATGCAATGTAACTTAAAATCAACAAACGGACCATCGAAATAAAGTGTGACCTGAGATTTTTATGAAGCGGGTAAATTGACTGGGATTGAGGGCTCTAACAGCATGTGGGAAGAAGCTGTTAGCCTGGAAGACCAGCAGCTGGAAGAGACTGTGGAAAGGATGGGTTCAATCTTTCACATTAGTGCTAGCTTTGTTAGAGCACTTTGAGAGGAAAATGTCCTGAATGGACGGTAGAAGGACACTGATGATATTTTTGGCTGTTGTTCACTGTGCGCTGGAGGGTTTTGCGGTTGGCAGCACAGCAGCTCCTGTACCAGACAGTGATGCAGCTGGTCAGCACACTCTTAAAGGTTCCCTGTAGAATGTGGTGAGGATGGGTGGATGTAGACTTGCCCTTTTCCATCGGTGGAGAAAGTGTAGGTGTTGTTATGCCTACTTGGAGGGTGACATTGGTAGTCCAGGTGAGATCCTATATGATGTGCACCCCAAGGAATTTAGTGCTGCTGACTCTCTTGGCAGCACTAGCACATTTCCATGTAGCTAGCATGTTTCTAATATGGATTAGCATTTTTTTAGCATGTTTCCAATATGACTTATGTTGTTAACATGTTTACAGTGTGATTTAGCATGTCATTAGCATCCGTCATTCGGATGAGGTCCTGACTCTCTGTGGTCATTAAAAATAAAAGTTGTGAAAAGTTTCAAAGCGCTTTGGGTGTATAAACGTGCTATATAAAATACGCATTACAATACATTACATGTTTCCAGTATGACTTTGCATGTTGCTAGCCTGTTCCAGTATGAATTAGCACATTGGATTAGCATATTAGAACTATTATCATATGATAGCACAGCTATGGGGCAGTTTATAGTGCAGTTGCTAGGGTGCAGTATCTGGATGGTAGGGTGGGCTTGACAGTTAAAAGTTCATCAGTGATTGGCTGCTTATATAGTTCAGTTCAGAATTACTAACCCTAACGCTAGTCCTCACTCTAATCCTAACTCTAACTATATTAATTTGCCTATCCCTATCCCTAGTCCTAACCCTATCCCAAAACCCTAATCCTAGCCCTATGCCTAAGCCTAACCTTAACCTTAACTCTAATGCTGTGTTCACACCAGACGCGGAACGCACGGATAAATCGTGCTATTCATGCGCTAACATTTGGGGTTACTCGCTACATTCGCGCGTCAAATCTGCTTCATTCGCGCGTCACATTCACTTCAGAACAGACGCGGATTCGCGTGATGGGCAGGGCTTTTGTCTGCCCAGTGACTGTAGCTTTGTTGCTAAATGGCTAACATGGATTTTATTGAGAAAATAACTGTGTTTATGTGCTTTTATGAACGCTGAAACAGCGTCAATACGTTTTGAGCAGTGTCTGAGTCCACTAGATTCTTTCAGAGGTGCACCCAGCTCTGTGAGCTCATAAACTCCTCCAGAAACTTAACCTGGAAGACGGAGGCTTTCAGCGGTGCTTCTGACTGAGCCGAGCCCAGTTTGATGAACTGTTGTCGGTGTCGGATTTCCCCTGGGACACCAACAACAGGCGCTACGTTACAATCACGCCCCTACAAGAGCAAGCTCCTGATTGGTTAACAGGGCGCGAATGTCCGTAGAAGTTCAGATTTTCCAACTCGAGCAATTCGTGCGATTTGCGCGTTAAGCGCGTCAAATGTGCAAAACGCTTAATTCGCGCCACGCCATTCGCGCAATTCGCGTCATTCGCGCCGCAAGATGTCTATTTTGCACCTTTGCATTGACTTAAATCACTCACGCTTGACGCTTCTTTCAAGTCTGGTGTGAACACAGCATAAGCCTAATCCTAGTCCTAGCTCCAACCCTAGTCCTAACACTAGCCCTAGTCCTATCCCTAACACTAGTCATAACCCTAACTTTTATCCTAGCCTAACACTAACCCTAACCCTAAGCCTAACTCTATACCTAACCTTTTCCATAGTCCTAACCCTAGTTCCAGTCCTAACCATAACCCTCGCCTTAATCAAGCCCAATCCCAAACCTATCCTAAATTCCAAACTATCCCTATCACTAATCCTAGCCCTAACCCTAGTCCTAACCTTAGCCTTAACTCTAGTCCAACCCAGCCCTAGTCCTAAGCCTAGCCCTATGCATATGCCTAAACCTAACTTTAACCTTAATCCTAATCATAGTCCTAGCCCCAGTGTTAACCCTAATCCTAGCCCTAACCCTAGTCCTAACCTTAGCCTTAACTCTAGTCCAACCCAGCCCTAGTCCTAAGCCTAGCCCTATGCATATGCCTAAGCCTAACTTTAACCTTAATCCTAATCATAGTCCTAGCCCCAGTGTTAACCCTAATCCTAGTCCTAACCCCAACCCTAGCCCTAACATTAATTGTAACCCTATTCCTTATCCTAACACTAACCCTAGCCCTAACCCTTGTCCTAATTCTAACCTAAATGTAGTCCTAGCCCTAATGTCGAGTTCAGACTGCATAATTTTAGCCCTGATTTTGACTCGATGACAGGTTTTGAGAAATCACCGACAAATGCCTGACGTCACAGGCAAATCGGTGCTCGTGCACGTGAGTGACAATCACACAGTATGAACTATCAAGGACGCGATATGAGAGAATCGCCAATGAGTCGCCGATGTCCGTGAGATATTTGGCGTGTTAAATATCTGGAGCTGTCTGCGATTCAAATCATGCCGTGTGAAATGTGTTCAGATTGAAAATAACATCCACGATCACCTACAGCCAATGAGAGAGCAGCATTCACTAGTACGGGTACCTGCAGCCCAGCAGGAGGCTGGGGGAGAAGTTAAAAGCGCTCATTTTCAGTTTATTTGGACCCAAGAAATGGAGAAAAAACTAGTGGAATTTTGGCATTGAAATCACTATCACAATCAGGTCGAAAAGTAAAAAAAAGTTGAGGAGAAATTACTAATTCTCTTCAAAAGCCAGGTGAGCAACATAAGTACATTTTCTAAAGCTTAAGGCCTTCTTTTTCCATTATGTAGTTAATAACAAAATATATACTTTGTGACCTCGCATTGTTTCCATGTCACTTCTCGCGGTTGTTTGGTTGTGAGACGTGTTTGGACAAAGTTGTCAGTGATTCTTTCTATTAAAGTCATGCAATGTGAACTTTCCTGTTGCCGATCCATCCTACAGTGTAAACACTCCACCAACACAACACTAACCCAGATAGTCTTGCAGTGTGAAAACATCCGTGACACGACTACTTTGAAAATTATGCAGTCTGAACTCGGCATAACCCTAGCCCTGACCCTAACCATAATACTAACCCTAATTCTAGCCCTAGCTTTAAACAAAGTCCTAGCAATAGTCCTAACCTTAGCCCTAACCTTAATCCTAGCCCTAACACTTGTCCTAACCCTAGTTCCAACCCTAGTCCTAACCCTAGCCCTAACCCTAACACTAGACATAGCCCTTAATGTATTTCTAGCCCAACCCATATTCCTGACCCTAGTTCTAGCCCTAGTTATAGCCTAACCTCATACCTAACCCTAGTTCTAACCCAAAATGTATTTCTAGCCCTAACCATAGTCCTGAATCTAGTCCTAGCCTTTTTCCTAACCCTAGCCTTAACCCTAGCCCTGACCCTAATCATAACTCCAACCCTAGCCCTAACCAAAGTCCTAACCCTAGACATATCCCTAATCCTAGCCCTTGTACTGACCCTAGCAGTGGTGTAAAGTAATGAATTACAAATACTCAAATTGCTGTAATTAAGTAGTTTATGTCAGGAATTGTAATTTACTAAATAGTTTTTAAAATGTGTACTTTTACTTTCCCTTGAGTACATTTTTAGTGCTGTATTGGTATTGTCTATGGGGATTGGCTGAGTAGAAAAATCAGTTCTGCAATTCCTCTCCAATCAAATAGCAAATAGAAAGTAAATAGCATCATAGTGAACTACCTCAAGACATGGGCACATTATAAATGCAGCAAACCATTTAAAAGCTTTAACAGTGTCCAAGAAGCAATCTTTAGATGCATTGACCCAGAGACTGTTTAGACACTGATGAGAAGATAACAGATGTTTACTGTATAATGACTAAAATCACCAAATAGTCTTAAACATTAACTAAAGGCACTACAGAATGTTACATTTTGATTGCATGTGAACGTATCAGCGTTTCAAAGCATAATACTCAATACTCTTTTTTTATCATACTACTACTTTTCTTATATGCAAATGTTTACTCATATTTTGAGTAATATTTACAAAATATACCTTTACTCTAATTGCACTACATTTTTGGGCAAGTAACGGTACTTTTACTTGAGTATGATGTTTCTGTACTCTTTCCACCACTGAACCCTGGTCCCAATTCTAAGTCTAGCCTTAACCATAACCCTAACCCTAGCCTAACTTAACCCTAACCCTAGTCCTTACCTTAACCCTAACACTAGTTCTAACCCTAGCCTTAACCCTTAACCTAGATCTAACATTAGCCCTAACCATAGTCCTAACACTAGATATAGCCCTAACCCTAAGTCTAGCCATAGCACTGACACTAGCCCTAACCCTAGCCTAACCTCATCCCTAAGACTAGTCCTAACCCTAAACATAATCCTAACCATAGTCCTAGCTCTAGTCCTAACCCTAGCCTTAGCCCTAACCCTGACCCTAACCATAACTCTAGCCCTAACCCTAGCCATAAACCTAACTCTAGTCCTTGTACTTACCCTAGTCCTTACTCTTACTCTAGCCTTAACCCTAATCCTATTTCTAGCGCTAGCCTAAAAATAACCCTAACCTTAACTCTAAAGCTGCAGTCACACTAGAGTTTGAGCTTGTGAAATTCTGTGGTACTGCGCTGAGAAAAGGGGCGGGATTAAACAAAATGATTAGACATTTAAAAAAGTGAGCGATTGCTCCATGTTTTAAATTTCGGTCCAGAGAGGTCATGTTTTGATCCTCGATTCGTCTCACACAGTCAAGTGATGCGATTTCGCAGGTCAGAGTTCACCAAGCTTGAACTTTGCACCGCAGCGACCTGCGAAACCTGACGTATGACCTTGCGTTTGCGGTCTGACGCATTCGCGTGCGTATGAATGGAAGTCTATGTGGAGAAAAGTCCAGTGTGACTGCGGCTTGACTCTAGTCCGAACTCTAGCCTTAACTCTAACTCTAGCCCTAACCCTTGACATAACCCTAACCATAGTCCTAACCCTAAATCTAGCCCTAATCAAAGTCCTACCTCTAGTCCCAACCCTATCCCTAACGCTAGTCCTAGGCATGACACTAGTCCTAACCCTAGCTCAAACCCTTGTCCTAACCCTTACACTAGACATAGCCCTAACCCTAGCCCTAACCATAAGACTAACCATAGCACTAACACTAGCCCTAACACTAGTCCTAGCCTAACTTTACCCCTAACCCTGGTCCTGACACTAAACACATTCCTGACCCTAACCATCACTCCAGTCCTAACCAAAGATCTAACCCTTGCCATATCCTTAAACCTAACCATAGTTCTAACACTAGCCCTTGTACTAACCCTAGTCCTAACAATAACTCTAACCCCAACCCTAAGCTTATTCCTAGCCCTAGCCTAACCCTTTATCCTATCCCTATCTCTAGTCCTAACCCTAGCTGTAGCTCTAACCCTAGATATAACCCTAACCCTAGATCTAACACTAGCCCTACTTATAATCCTAGTCCTAACCTTAACTCTAGTCCTAACACTAGCCCTAACCATACATCTAACCATAACCCTAGTCCTAGACCTAACCCTAGATCTAACACTAGCCCTACTTATAACCCTAGTCCTAATCCTAACTCTAGTTTTAACACTAGCCCTAACAGTAAACCTAGCCATAACCCTAGTCCTTGCCCTAACACTATCCCTAACCATACCCCTAACACCTTTTAGCACACCTGTATATACTTAACTATTTATTACTATAACCAGCATGCTGTCTTGGTAATCTGTTTCTTATGTGGCATGTTCCTTTGAGAGATTAAAGACTCAGAGAACATAGTGAGCAGAGGTTACATGATTTCATGTAAATAAGTTAATGTGAGTATAAAATGGTGTTGTGTCCTTAATATGTAATTTCACTTTCTATCTTCCTTCTTTATCTCTGGCTTATGGAAGATTTATTCTTCAGATAATCAATTTCAGATATATCTGGTCACCTAAATTATAGCGAGATATGAGTCATAATAGCTTCTGATTTTCCTAGCTCACCCCATCTCTCTCCCTCTATGTCCTATAATTATTGGTGCGCTAGTGACGCTGTGTTACTGTGTATATTATAATACAGGCTGAGATGGGATGTATTATGCTCCTGTGCTTCCATTTCACAGGTGCTCATTGACAGGGTTAACAATGAAGGAAATTAATGACTGTCAAAGTGCAAACCCATTAGAGATTTGCCCTAGCTCAACCCTTCACCTTCAGGTACACAAAACCAGAATACAACACAATAGTATCCAATGATTTTTTTCTCTCTTTAGTAACTAGATTCAGATGGCCACCAATTTTAAAATTAAACAGAAAAAAGGACACCCTAAAAACAGTTGCCCTTAAGATTCATGTGTAACACTATGACTGTCACGTTCACACACTCCTTACACAAGCAGCTGATTATTTTATATGCAGGCTGCAAAACATCATCACAAGCGCACAAGGCAGGCTTTGCAATTTCTGTCAACACAAGCTAAATAAAAAAAATCTGTTTTTGCTATACAGGTGTAATAAAGGCGTCATTGTAAACTGTACAGTGCTTCTTGCCCAAAAACTAAGCACAGTGCCTTTGTAAACAAATGAAACACTATATTGTTTCCATTATTTTTGCTATTTTCACGGAGATAGACTACAGGCACAGCATCTCTGTTGTTAATGCTGCCATTTGATATTAATTTAACTTTGTAACTTATAATTTAAAGAGAAAAAACTACATATTTCAGATAAAATGAAACAAACATCTCTAACTGTAATCTGTGGTGTTTGCATGTATGCATTTGCACTTGGAAGGAGAAAAATTTACATATGTGGTTTCAACAACCAGACGCATTTAGACCTGTCCAGCCTCATCTGGAATGAGACCACCTCCTGAAGTGATTTGAGCAATCATCTCAAATGCATGTCAGAGGGCATTTACATCTGCCCATTTCACATTTCACAAAACAAATGCTTGAAGTAACCAGGTGTAAACAGCTCCAAAGACTTCAAGTAAAGAAAACGTTGTTCTCCAAAACAATGATGGCTAACAATTGAGATGAATTGTGCCCCCTAATAGTAACTCCTGGGGCCCCCTAAAGTGTATGGGCTCTTAAGGCTGATTTATACTTCTGCGTTGACTGATCGCTGTGACTCACGGCGCATGTCTTGTCATGCATTTATACTTCTGCATGCTGTTTGTTTTGTTCCACAATAACACTTCCAAAACAATAGCTGGCAGCAGGTTTTTATGTTCTTCTGTGTCGAGTTTCTTTGCGAGTGTTTTGTTAGTTCTGAATGCTACCTTAATGTACAAGTAGCTCAAACTCACTCATTCAGAGGTGGGAACCACCGAAAGTGCAACAATTTTAATCATAAGGTAAACAAATAACACAAGTTTCTATCTGGAGCTACTTCACAGGACATGACACTTGTACACACTCGCTTCATCGGGCTCACGGCTCTTAGCACTGCCCACACTCATCACTGCTACCAAGAACACCAATCACATAGCTTGCGCTACGTGTCATTGTGACAGGTAGCTACATTTTTTGAGAGGTGCGCGACAACATTGGCGTCAGCCACAGCAAGGGCTATGCGACCGCGCAAAGGTTGCGCCAAACCATACACATGAGCTTGACACAGAAGTGTAAATCAGCCTTTGGAATAGGGTAAACCATTAATGATTAATGTTGGATCAGTCATATTTATCTTGTTTATTGGCAACTGACTCCTTAGAAGCATTATCACCACCTATTGTACTGGATGTCAATTTAGAAATGAGCTATCCCAAGATAGCTAAAATGTTGACCTGATTTATATACAGTATTCACATTGTTTATTAACAATACACTCACTCACTCACTCACTCATTCACTTAAGGCCGGTTCACACTGTGTGATTTTTTTATAATCCCAAACAATTGTAGCATGTCAGACTGCACGAACATGGCTCCCATGTGACACTGTAAAATCTCAGCTGCCATAATGTCGGACTGAATAACAATGAAGAGGAGCCAAACATAAAAGAAAACTCCCCCGAAGTTTGACGTCATCCATCCGTGATACTTTCACTATCCCACGTTCTGAAATGATTCCTCACAGCAAATGTAAACAATATGCAACGGCAATTTTGCACACATCGTGTCTCAATAATAAAACCAGGAAGAAAAATAAACTATTTAGACATTTCCCGTGGTCATTTGAATTGTTGCATGGCTTGTGTAATCAGATTCGATGCTCCTATTGGTTCTTGGATTGACGCTCATTGCAGCTGTTGTCCCACTGCAGTAAAGTGCCTGAAATCTTCTGGCAAATACAGCAAACAGCACGCAGAAGTATAAATGCACAACAATGCGCAAGGCATGCGCTGTGGGTCACGCCAATCACTCGACGCAGAAGTTTAAACCAGGATTTAGGTGATAGTGCTAACCACATGCTCCACGTGCTTAACAACACCCAAAATACTACTAATACTAAACTAGATTTTTAATTGATATTCATTTTGATCAATTTAATCAACCATGACATTTTGACTGTAAGTTTTGATTAGATATTTAGATAATGTTTGTTCAACCTATAGTGTTTTATTAATGTCTACACCTACAATAACCTTAAACCTACACTTTACTATAATCAGATGTGTTTTATTAATGTCTACTCCTACCCCAACCTATCAATCTAGTCATTTGAATAATGTAAAAAAATGTATTTATTCTTGTACAGCATCACAAAAATGATTAAATCTTTATGTGCACATTCTCAGTAGCTACAGCTGTAACACTTCTAGCTGTATCCAACCTGTACCTCCCACTTGGAAGCCTGAATTGTGTGGTCAGGATTGCGTGTTCTGAAATGTGGGTATCTGCGCTTCTACAGCTGGATATTATTGAGGGGAGAAATATTGCTGCGGTCACACTAGAGTTTGTGCATGTGAAATTCTGTTGTATGGCGCTGCGAAAATGGGCGGGATTAAACAAAATGACTACTGTAGATAGTTAAGAAAAAACAAGCAATTGGTCCATGTTCCAAATTTCTATACAGAGAGGTCATGTTTTGATCTTTGATTGGTCTCACGCAATCATGTGATGCGATTTCGCAGGTCAGAGTTCACAAAGCTTGAACTTTCCAATGCAGCGAACTATGAAACTTGCCGCAAGAACTTGCGTTGTTGGTCTGACGCATTCACGTGCATATGAATGGAAGTCTATGGGGAGAAAAGTCCAGTGTGACCGCGGCTTTAAGCGCGAATGCGTCAGACCGGAAACGCAGGGTCATGCGTCGAGTTTCGCAGTTTGCTGAGGTGCAAAGTTCAAACTTGGTGAACTCTGACCTGCGAAATCGAATCACTTGACTGCGTGAGACCAATCCAGGATCAAAACATGACCTCTCTGAACAGAAATTTAAAACATGGAGCAATCGCTCGCTTTTTTTAATGTCTAATCATCTTGTTTAATCCCGCCCCTTTTTGGAGCACCGTACGACAGAATTTCGCAAGCTCAAACTAGTGTGACTGCGGCTTAAGTCAAACTGAAATCAATTGTAGTTTTTTATTCAGTGATTCTGTTTGTTAATAGCAGGTGTTTATCAACAGTTCTCAATTGCACTCAGTTAATCACTTAATTACCTTATTAACTTCATCACTGTCACTGTGTTCTTGACAGTGTTGTGCAAGTTACTTTTAAACTGTAATACATTACAGATTACTTGTTACTGTTATTTAAAAGTAATCCCTTACAATTTTGAGACAGTAATATTGTAATGTAATATGTTACATTACTCTTATATTACTTTTTAGTTACTTTCACCAAAATAGCTACAGAATTAGAACTTTCCATTCTTAAATGACCAAATGTACTGCAGAGCGTTTTACATCCAGTAGAAAGGGATATAATGTAGCAGAATGACTGTGACCTATCCAGGCTACTAACAATATAGTATATAACTGGCAATGTGAAGGCTCAAGACAATGCAAGAAAGGATGACAGTCAGAATCACAAATGATCTGTTAAAAGTATGGTAGAGGTAAAGTGGTTATCTGGCAATATCTGTGAATAGCTTGACTATATTCATATTAGACACAACAGGCCTATATGTAAACTCCAATGCCATGACAAAATGCAGATTTCTTTTCTCTTCTTATTGTTGCCATTATTGTATTCACTTTAAATTCAAGTGGCTCACAACACAAAAAACTGTCCTGCACAAAGTCAGCATGATGAACTAGCTTTCTCAATACAATGCTCGTGCACCGATTTCCTCTGTTTGTGGACAAAACTGCTTGCAAGCTCTCAAATATACGCTGCTCGCACACAAATTTTCTCTCGTTTTCTCAAATATGCACTGCTCACGCACAAATTTTCTTGCGCGCTCTTAGTACATAGCTCAGTGAGATTAAATGCAGACTCACAGTTTGTCTTGTGTTCCCTCTTCTTTTCATGCTTTTTGATATGATTTATATTGGTGCACTATTTATTACCAATAACCAAAATGCTAAAATACTTATAGTTTTTTAGCTAATAAACCATAACATTTTTGGCAGTATGTTATATGATGAGATATTTCCAGTTTCAAACACTTAAAGACACAGAAAATAGACGTTGGATGTAAAGAATACGTTTTATTTTGAAAACATTTATTAAACATACTGCACCATACTAATCAAATCAAAAACATTTAAACTAAAATATAACGAACGCAAAAGAAATGTAACTGTTATAGAAAATAGGGAAACACTTGATATGGTATTATTGCCTACTGGACTATTCACTCTTCAAATAAATCTCACTATCAATCTCATTTTATCATGGCAACTAAAATAAAGTGAACTAGTCTTCCACATTGTTGATGAGATTGTGGCTTACCTGCCAACATTTGGTTCGTAAATTCTGGGAGACGGGGGGGGGGGGGGGGGGGGGGGGAGATTACGTCATACGCTAATTTGCATATTACTGATGTCATCGCGTTCTACCATTTCTGTTTGTTTAACAGCCTATGGTAAATAAATGGGGTATTTGATATTCGCACTACGCTTTATGTAAGCTTGTCAATTTAACTAAATTTATTGCTGTTTGAATACAGTATATCATTATAGATGAGTTGGGAATTTGCAGTAATCTCTCAGACGCAGGGGCATAGCAACCGGGGGGGACGGGGGGGATATGTTCCCCTCACTTTTAGAGATAGACCATTTAGAAAAAGGTGATTAAGAATGTAAACTTTTGGATTTCATACAGCTGTCCCCCCCACTTTTAAAATGTCCACTCCTCCCCTGCTCAGACGTAATATACTCAGACAAGTTCTGAAACTCTCACTTAAAACATCTCTGATTGTGCAACAAGAATAAACGGTCAAATTAAATTGTTAAAATAAAGGAGAAGCAGATCGGGTTGACTGTACAAGGGAAATACCTTCAAACTGGGAGGGGTGACAGGTTTGGGGAGATGGGGGCGCGCGAACTGTAGCGCGCGACCGGAAGAGCACAAGCACCAAGTTTCAGCCCGGACTGTACCAAAATGCTGAGGAGCGGGGGGCGGGGGAATTCCGGAAGTTTACCGGGAGACAGAACAATACGGGAGACTCCCGGGAAAAACGGGAGTGTTGGCAGGTATGGATTGTGGAGGACATTTTCCCTGTCATCCTCTTTATTTTGAGGAGAAGCTGTTCCACAGGGCCCCTGAACACATATTGTACAGTGTTTTGAACAGTACTATAGTAAAGTACTTGAATTAATCTGTTGTGGTAATACTATAGTTGCTATGGTAACACAACAAGTGTAATATAAACAAATGACCCAATGCTGTAGTTTTTTTTTTTTACAATATAGGGTATAATATACTACAATTCACCTCACTTTACCGTAGTAAAACTTTGTATTTAATTTTATGAGTTCACTATTGTTAATAATACAGTATGCTGAAGCATTCTTTAACAAGTTGTAAACAATAATAGCCTAAAAACATAGGCAGTATACCTAACACTCAAAAACACTAGTATTTATTATAGATTTTACCTTAACCTGTAGGTAAATAGTGTAGCAATATATGAACCATAACAACATTCTTGGGATAACAATTTAACAGGAGGATCTCTGGAGAGCAAAGCACAAAAAAAAGGAGGAAACACAAGGCACAAATTGTGAGTCTGCATCATCTGATGGAGCGAGAGTAAATCATTAGCATGTGAGCAGCCCAGCCAGTGTTTTGAGTGCACGCGAGGAGTTTTGTCCACGAACAGAGGAAACCAGAGCGTTCGCTCGCTCGTATTATATGAATGCGCTCTCGACTTGTAATACTGCGCTTACGATGAAATAACGCCATGTGCACGTACGTCCATCTCGCGAACGTACATAGTTTAGCTGAAGTTTAGCTCCAACTTGCCTCAACACACCTATCTGATACTCTCTAGTGAGTCTAGTAATACCTTGATTAGCTGAAACTGCAAAAAGGGGCGGGATTAAACTAAATTATTAGACATAGAGCGATTGGTCCATGTTTTTAATTGGTCTTACGCAATCATGTGATGTGATTTCGCAGGTCAGAGTTCGCTGCGTTGGAAAGTTCAAGCTTGGTGAATTGCGAAACTTTTTGCACTAGCTTGTGTTTCCAGTCTGACACAATCATGTGCGTATGAATGGTAGTCCATAGGGAGAAAAGTGCAGTGTGACTGCAGCTTTAGATCTAAAAGGGGTTATATCGCCATCCGAAGGGCACTTTAACAAAATCATGACTGCCCTATTGAAATGTTGTTCCAAACTGAAGTGCTCAAAATTGGCGATTTCAAAGGCCCCCTTGGAATAAAGGATTTTGAAAAAATACAACAGAAAACTGGTCAGGAAACCATCCTTTGAGCAGGGAAGTTGTATGATGTTAAACACTGAATTTAGAAGGGCTCATCCCTGTGCTCTAATCCCTTCCAAATTAAATCTAGTAAAATATGCAAGACATTGGCCCTCCAGGAGAAAGATTAGACACCCCTGCTGTAGTCAAAGATGTTAATACATGCATTTTTGGCTTTATCATGGCTATCACAAATCACAATTCTCTGTTTGCTAGTCTTAACTTTTTCACGCATGAGTTTTAAATAATCCAGCTGACCCTCCTGTTTGAGTATTGTATTGTGACTGTTACTTAGAATCCATTGTGTTCTAAAGTTCCCATGGCGACATGTCAAGTTTATCACGTGGCCCACCAGCTCCAATGATCTATGTATATATTGTATTTTGTTTCTTTTTGCTCTTTTCTGTAATTATTGACAAATGTTCTAATTATATTGTAAGATTTTTGGTACTCAGATTCTCAAATATGTGATAGAACATATATTTTGTCTTGTAAACAGATAAATAATGACCATATCATTTGTTATATGACAGGTAATTGGCGCTGCCATGTTAAGTCTGCGCTGCAGGAGCTTCTGGATTTACATCATGTTTATTCATAATGTTCTTCCGAAATACATGAAGGTAAGTAACTATTTATCTGAGAGAGGAATAGAGAAAATAGTCTAGTAACATAAACAGTGTGTATCTTACGTGAATAAAGCACATCGTCCAGTTATATTAAAAAAATGATTATTATTGGCGTCTTCATAGACATCCGCATATATTTCATTCATTCATTTTCTTGTCGGCTTTGTCCCTTGCGGGGTCGCCACAGCGGAATGAACCGCCAACTTATCCAGCACGATTTTACGCAGCGGATGCCCTTCCAGCCGCAACCCATCTCTGGGAACTTCCACACACACACATTCACACTCATACACTATGGACAATTTAGCTTATCCAATTCACCTGTACTGCATGTCTTTGGACTGTGGGGGAAACCGGAGCACCCGGAGGAAACCCACACGAACGCTGGGAGAACATGCAAACTCCACACAGAAACGCCAACTGACCCAGCCCAGCCGAGGTTCGAACCTGCGACCCAGCGACGTTCTTGCTGTGAGGCAACAGCACTACCTACTGCGCCACTGCGTTGCCCCCCGCATATATTTTACAAACCTTAAATGGTATGTTTTGCTTGCAGTTATCTGTATTTGAATGTCTGAAACCTAAAATAAATGTTATTTGTTTGAAAGCATGGATAAATTTAGGTTTTTGACAAGCACTGAGCACCTCTTTTCGTGCCTGAACATAAGCCATCAGATTTGAATTTTAGCAGTGGATAAATGTTCTAATCACACGAGTGTGATCGTATGACAAGGCTAATCACACCGGTTTGATCATGCATGTGAAAGGGTTAAAAACAAATTTGAGTTTGCTGCATGCCAGATGAATGTTATCTGCTTGACTACATGGTGCCAGCATGATCGTGCCCCTGTGTGCAAAGCAATCCACAAAGATGTCTGATTTTGGAATGTAAGAACTTGACCGACCTCATAGAGCCTTGACCTCAACCCGTTGATTGAAAAGAATTGAAAAAAAGTCATGCCTTCTTTTTCAACATCAGTTCAGGACCTCTAATTGTGTACTGGATAATTGAGCGAGAAACATACAGAGAAACACAGCAAACTTGAAGCCCCACCAAATACAGTATTTATAGGGGAATATACATAGAAGTATGTATGTTTTCATCATATGATGACAATTTCATTTAAATTGAGTGTTAAACCAGGCTTTTAACCTGCCCGATTTTTTATTTATTCCTATTTTTTTTAAACATCACAGCTAGTCTCTAATTAAAGGCTTATTGGCTGCATCTTTCATCAGATTCTGAGTATTTAAAAATGTAAAGTATTTGCTGCAGGGAGGGAAAAATACATACTGTGGCAATGATTTGGATGACTTTCCCATGACTTTTGATCACATGTCTTTTTGTGAAAAAAGTGCTCTGCCTTGTTTATCCTCCTAGGTCATCTGTGCCACGCCATCCCACCCATCATTTGTTACTATAGTTTTGATTGTCTATGCCCCTTGGAATGCTGTTAAGACCATGTACATAAGTCCCTTTGTTCAGTCATTGTTGGTTGTTTGTTGAATGTACCTATGTTATTGCTAAGCCTGGGTTTTGTTTTGTTGTGATTAACAAATGGTTAAATTACACATAAATCCATATCCTATATTTCCCTGCCAGTGTCCCAGACATAAATGTACTGAAATTAGGGAAAATATAAGTGTATGTAAAGAGAAAACACTTTCATATCTGTGTTACTTTACACACTTAAGTGCACTTTTAACCCTCAAGGTTTTGTAAGGAAATTTGTGGGCAAAATCATTTTATCTTGATTTAAAGGCACTCCCCCTATTTTGGAGAGCTGTGCTCTCATCGCGGGAAAATGGAAACAAAACTTTCTTTGCAGCACATTTATAAACGCAACACTGATGACCCATGTCTTCGAACAATTCTACTACTTGTTTGTATTATGGTTGGCAACACAACATGGCGTCTCATTAAATGCTGTAACAGGCAAAAGAAGTCTTCGAAGCTATATCATGCATATTAATGAAGTTGCATCTCGTTCACAATAGAGCGCGCTAAATGGCCCAAACCAAGTCTTTCTCATGAATTAATGAACAGATATGATGAAAACTCAATGACATCACTTTGGCCGATACAGACAGCCAATTTCCACGCTGGAATTTACAAAATGATCATATCACTGTGAAGTTGCTTCAAAATTTCTTTTAAAATCAGTAGAACACATCTGCTCTACACAACGCAAAAACAACCAATTTTCACTTTTTAGTGAAATATATGTCCTAATAGTGTTTTAGCAATGTGGGACACACACACACACACACACACACACACACACACATATATATATATATATATATATATATATATATATATATATATATATATATATATATATATATATATATATATATATATATATATATATTGTCTGTCAACATCTCAAAAAAAATTTTTAGTGTTTCGTGACCCTTTAAAAAAATAGTTATTATTGTCAGCAGTTCAAAACTTGGCTACTTTTTCTTGTCTCAATTCAATAATGTTTCATAGATTTAAAAAAATCTTAATCTTAATCATTCCCCTTGCCCAAAATGAGCACCCATGGAAAATTAATGGGGAATAGTGAAAAAAAAAAACACGGTTCACACTTGAGACCTGTGTGTCCAACAATGTGACCAAGGGAAGAATTAAGGCCTGCAATATAAGGTATACTTATATGCATATGCTTACAAGATTTGCTTGCTTAATATGTCTAATATTTTACTTTAAGGTACTTTATAAAGTACAGTATTATTTCAATCAAGTACCCAATTTACTTTTATAATGAATATTTTTAAAGATTATATATTTTTTTTCCAAAGGGTTTATTTAATTGCTGACTCTGTTTAGTTTAAGGTTATTTATTTATTTATTTATTTTTAAATATAATTAAATGATTATCACATTTATTAGAATTGTTTCTCAACATGTTCATCAATTCTCCCATCATTTTCTTTTCTGTTAGATTAACATAAGGCCAGGCATACACTTTGTGATTCTGATCTAATTTTGAGTCAGATTTTGACTCATGAGACTCTTCTTTAGATCAGAACAAATTTCAGCTTTGTCGAGCATTGTGTGTCATGTTGTATTCGTATCAGAAAGTTTTGTCTGCCATCATGATATTTACACACATTTATGGGTTCTCAGGCATGCGATGGATGTTTGACATGTTGATTTCATAATCACAGGGTGTCTCAATCATCTCTCTTGTTCAGTATAAAGTGCACTGAACAGGGAGTCATCCATTTTAAATGCTGTTTCAATCGTTAAATTCTTCCAGAGCCTATTCTCCCTTAACAGAAGTTTGGAAAACAAATGATCCAACATGACAAGAGACGCTTTTCTAAAAACAAACTGCTGTTTATTTATATTTACATGAACAAACATAGCCAGAGAGGTTAAGAACACCTAGCAAACATTTATGTTTAATGGTGGAAACATTGCTGATATGTGAAACAATCCAATTATTTAGCTATAATGATTTTTCAAAATTATTCCAGCTGTTGCTCCAGTAAATTCCATAAATTCCTGTTTGGATGTTCTCCTGTCACAAACTGTGTATCAGTGTGTAGTGAACTAAGCTCATCATTTACCAGTGCCCAAATTCATGTACATGACCTACTGATCCACAACCTCAATATGGAGCTTATTGACATGCACCCATTGTGTGAGAAGTCAAGTCGCCGCTGAATAATCAAAGCGTATAGTGTGTGCACATGAATCATGAGCTGTGGCTTTACATTGCATGCAATATTCATGTATAGTGAGTTGGTACCTTGATAAAATTGCATGGAAATCACATCAGTTACCAGTTGATTCTTAACCATCATACTGAAAATGTACATTTAAAATGTAATTGGAGGTTAGAGTTGAGCTGCTTGCTTGATTGTCTTTGTCTTGTCAAAACCTTTGCCTTTATAAGTAGCTTGAGGTGCTTGATGGAAACAAACTCTACTACACACAGCTGTTTTTTTTTTATTGCTTCGAAACTAAAACCAGGAGGTAAAACGTTAGATATTGATTTGTGAAGAAGCAATCTTTCTGGAGAGAGTTTTGATTGAGATGGTCTGTGAAGCAAAAGCTAGCCATTAAAGACTGAAGGACAAACTGGACAAAAACAATGACGCATGTCTATCAAACCCAACAGGGGTTATGCTGCCTCTCTGAGTGGGACAAGACATGGAGCTGCATGTATCCAAGAAAAAAGAACATTCATGCCCACAACTGTAGTCAAACTTTACTCAAAGCTATATTTTGTTTAAAGAACAAAGCATATTTGTGTTCTAATTCATCCTCATAATTGCATTTCACAAAAAAATGCTCAAGGAAGAATTGAAGGGATATTTATTAGAAGCTCTTGCTGACAAAGATTTGTCTTTATTTTTTTTGCAAGCAGCTCTTGTTTTTTTGTGAAAGAATATGATGTGCGTGACAATGTGAAGCAGCATTAGGGACATTGAAGACCACACTGGGTGCCACTCCTGTCCGCTAAGAACAGGAAACTAAGGCTGCAGTTCGCACAGGCTCACCAAAATTGGACAATAGGGTTATTGGAAAAGTGTTGCTTGCTCTGATGAGTCTCAATTTCTGCTGCAGCATTTAGGTGGTAGGGTCAGAATTTGGCGTCAACAACATGAAAGCATGGATCCATCCTGCTTTGTATCAACATGTCAGGCTGGTGGTGGTGGTATAATGGTGTGGGGGATATTTTCTTGGCACCATTAGTACCAATTGAGCATTGTGTCAACGCCACAGCCTACCTGAGTATTGTTGCTGACCATGTCCATCCCTTTATGACCACAATGTACCCATCTTCTAATGGTTACTTCCAGCAGGATAATGTGCCATGTCATAAAGTGTGAATCATCTTAGACTGCTTTCTTGATAATGACAATGAGTTCACTGTACTCAAATGGCCTCCACAATCACCAGAACTCAGTCCAATAGAGCACATTTGCACTGTAAAATACGGGAGAATCCCGGGAAAAACGGGAGGGTTGACAGGTGTCAACCCTCCCGTTTTTCCCGGGATTCTCCCGTATTTTACAGTTCTATCCCGCTATCATCCCGTGAAGGTATTTTCCCGTATTTCTCCCGTATTTTCAGTCTTTCTCTGAAGCGTGGCAATAAACATTAAAGAGCAGAGCCTCTCTATACGCAACCCATACCGCCAAATCACCAGGGGCCGCCCTTTGCTCTTAAATGTGCGTCTGTTCTGTGCTTTTGCTTTGTTTATGTATGAAAACACTGTGAAATAAATATAAAAACGGCGGGATTTTCTTTCCTTTTATAACAGATGTTGTCCCCTTCATATGCAGTCTTCAAAACAGTCATATAGCGGTGCGTGACTGTCAGCTGACGCGCTCCATAGTGATAAATAGAGGCTGTTTCCCAAACAGATTCTGTACATGCGATTTGAAACGGAGCGAAAGTCTGGATTTTGGGTGGGGGTTTAAACAGACATATACACATAATTAATAATAATAATATCTAAAGATGTCGATCTTGGTGAGGTTTTTTTCAAATACAACTAATTTTGTCCTAAATGAGCATAAAAAATTAGGAAAGCAATCGAATGCTTTCATTATAATTTTAGATGGTTGCATTTTTAAAGTGACACCTGTTATTTATGTAATCAAACAAAAAAAATCTAAATAAATAAGAGATTCATTCGTTGCTCTTTAATCAGAATGTGTAAGTTATACAGTGAAGAAACGGCTTATGAGATTTGATAGCTTGATTTTATTTCATTATAATAGCTATTAATTTTAATAAACTGTTTGCTAATGTATTTGCTGCTAATGTACACTATTTATTTTTGCTTTTGTAAATAATAATAATAAAACATATTACTGACCATTTAACTGTTTATTTACAACGAAACAGCTCAAAATCAACATATTTAGTAATTTGGGGATTTTTTAGGAGGGTGGGGGGAATCCCTTATTATGGTGGGCATATCCCTTATTTTCACATCCCAATGTTGACAAGTATGCATTTGGGATATGGTGAAATGGAAGATTCGCATCATGGATGAGGAGCCAACAAATCTGCAATATCTGCATGATGTCAATATGGACCAAAATCTCAGAGAATATTTCCACTACCTTGTTGAATCTATGCCACAAAGAATTAAGGCAGTTCTGAAGGCAAAAGGGGGTCCATATATATATATATATATATATATATATATATATATATATATATATATATATATATATATATATATATATATATAGATATATATATATATCTATATATATATCTATATATATATATATATATATATATATATATATATATATATATATATATATATATATATATAAATATATATAATTTTGCAGTGTATTTTATTTTTCTGATATTAAAATAAATACCAGTGCAGTCACAATTAAAATGTTATTTGTACTCACAACAGATTTCCCAAGCGGCAAACTCTGTATTTCCTCTGAATCATTTTTGTGTAGTGTTTGTCCATGTTTCAGGGTGTTTTCATATTGTGAATCAATTTATAGCTTGAAAAGATGTTTATTTATATCTTGTGGCATTTTTTAAGCAATCATTGTTCATGTCCATTCAGTAAGTGTACCCTGCTGAGACGGTCTCAAATGGAATCATTCCTTTCAAGTATAATAATATATTACTGTGACAAACTAAACTTCTGGCTAACCTGTTAGGTACAAAATGGTTAAAACACACACACACACACACACATGCCATTGCAATTCCCATTGATCCTTCAAGCATACTGCAGTTCTAGGTTACATTTCCCAGTGTACCTATGCATCAACTTTCTGAGTGTTTATTCACGGTTCATCGATGAAAGGTATGCTGCGGTTTGAACTCATGCCGAGAGGGGAATTGAACACGATGATCTTTACACAAGAGTTTCCTGTGTAGGTGTGAAGAATATCAAACAGGTGAATCTGGTCAAATTGAGCACAAGCTTCAAAGAGAAAATTAGGAAAATAGCATAGAAAAATCTCAGGGAAACAAAAGCCTACCAATGCAATTTGCCAAGTTATTTTCTGTCCGAGGGTAAATGAGACAATTTTCCAGCACGTTTATGCAAAAAGTGAGAAACTAGATTATAATGTGGCTTTATGTCAGACAAAGCAATTTACAGCAATAACTAAATTTAGCTCAAAACAGCCATATTGATTAGCATTCCTCTCTAAGCCTAAATGAAGTGTTTTTGACAAATTAAACCATCCCTGATCTGACAGTCATGAAAACATTTGCACATTTTGTTAGCAGCAAGGATTAATGGGTTACATACTTAATTCCTCAAAGACTCATCAAACAATCCATTACACGTATGTTCTCACCAATGGATTTTTATAATTAATGCTCTTTTCAAAACATTGCTCAATCTCAGATGCATTCGCTCTTATCAAACTCCTGTATAATTGATGGCGATGGGACGTTCATTAACAGGAAACAGCAAGAAAGCAGATTCTTTTACTGTGGATGCACAGAGTTGATTAAACTGCAAGGCAAGCTGTCCGAATGTTCCTGGCACAGACTGGATGAATTAATTAGCCCTCTTGACTCTAGATGGGACTGAAAAAAAGGACAAAAGCTGATAAAGTAATTGTGTAAGAATAAAATACCCCAAAAGCCACTCTAACAACTCTGCCAGTGTTGTTAATATGCTGTTAATATGGTGTTAAGACACCATCCTGAAGACAAAGATGCTATTGAAGTACAAGTAAAATAAACTAGATCAATTGTATAGCAGACTTCCCATGAAAAAATGAGCAGACAATAGGCCTTATTCATCAAACTCTGAAAAGTGAAAAAATGAAAACTGTTTAAGCTGTTTGTAAAACCATTAATATGCAAATTGTGCATTCAGTAATTTCCATCAGGCTGCTTTCATGAACTACTTGCTTAGAATTTCATTTTGCTCTTACGTTCATGCATGAGGCTCAGTATAAGAGCAGACTATTGTAAAGTAGGACCTGTTCCATATTAATTCAAGAAGTGTAATGTTTTGTACTTCGGTAAGTGATACAGGGTCTTGGAGGTTTACGGTGATTAGATTTTTAAATGAACCCTTTCACACTTGTTTTTACCAACTTATAGACCATGAATGCTAATATAAAAAAACCTGAAAAAGTACTGGCAGCTCATTACACAAACTTTTTACCAGGAATTAAAAACAGACATTTTCTTTTAATTGACTCTGTGCCCACATTAAAAAAGTATATATGTATGTGTGTGTGTATGTGTATATATATATATATATTGAAGTCAGAATTATTAACACCCCTTTGATTTTTTTTTTCTTTTTTAAATATTTCCCAAATGATGTTTAACAGAGCAAGGAAATTTTCACAGTATGTCTGATAATAATTTTTCTTCTGGAGAAAGTCTTATTTGTTTTATGTTGGCTAGAATAAAAGCAGTTTTAAATTTTTTAATCACTATTTTAAGGACAAAATTATTAGCCCCTTTAAGTTAATTTTTTTTCTTCGATAGTCTACAGAACAAACCATCGTTATACAATAACTTGCCTAATTAGCCTAACCTACCTAGTTAACCTAATTAACCTAGTTAAGCTTATAAATGTCTGTTTAGAAGTGTCTTGAAAAATATCTAGTACAAATATTATTTACTGTCATCATGGCAAAGATAAAATAAATCAGTTTTTAGAAATGAGTTATTAAAACTATTATGTTTAGAAATGTGTTGAAAAAAATCTTCTCTCTGTTAAACAGAAATTAGGAAAAAAAATAAACAGGGGGGCTAATAATTCTGACTTCAACTGTATATATATATATATATATATATATATATATATATATATATATATATATATATATATATATTAGTGGTGGGCCGTTATGGGCGTTAACGTGCTGCATTAATGTGAGACTCTTATCGGGCGATAAAAAAATATCGCCGTTAATCTATTCTCAAAGTTGCGGGAGCTGGGTCTGTTCTACTCAAGCTATGATGACTTTTACCTTGATATTTTAGCACGGATGTATACCTGACCGGTGAGCCGTCTGAAAAAATGTACTCCTCTGAATCAAATCAGCAGAATGCCCTTCTGGATCTTTCACTTACTTCGAAGACACTAGTGACTATGTTTACATGGACATCTGTAATCTAGTTATTTGACAATAGACAATAAAATAATTAAGCTGTTGCACGTTAAGTGCTTTCATGTAAGAGTTTCCTGTAATTTTGGGTGACTTTAACTGCAGTTCGGCAGTTTCACTTTAACTCATGAATATTTCATTCATGCCCCCGTGACAAACTGGGGTTTTAGACGCAAATAAGGAGTAAGGACTGGTGAGAGTGTTATGGAATTTAATAATGCACGCCAAATGGAAAGAAAAAACTTCTGCATTTAGCAATGTGTGTGTGTGCGTGTGTGTGCAGTCCTTTACTGACAGCCGTGTGTCTGGATCTTGTCGGAAAATATGGCAAAAAGTCCTACATGACGGTAATAGTTTGATTGCGGTGTTTACTTCAGTAATGCCACTAATATATGCATACTCCACATGTCTTAATTCCATTTCTGTTTAGTTTAGTTATGACTTTAGTCGGATTAAGGTAATCAAAAATTGCTGTTTCGAGCTTATGTAGGCCTACAGTTCAAAATTCATGTATAACTGTATAAACAGCTAGTAAACACAAGTACATCTTATTGAACATAATTTATTTTCATCACCAATTATCATAGTAGAACAGTTTCTCACACCGTTTGCGAAGCATTTTTAAAACAGGAGATGAGCCCCTGGTCTAATGCGCCACCTGGCTTGAGAAACCTGTTCTCAAAGATTTATAGTTAGTCATTATTTGGGTAGCACACATATTTTGAATGCCTTCAGCAGATTTCAAATAAGCCATTTTAATAAATTAATCTAGATTTTCTGCCTTAGACCACATTCTGGATTTATACCCAGCATGTTCCTGTTGTAAGCCCAACAAAAATGTATCACATTACTTGGCTTATAAAAATGAAATAAACTTAAAAACAATCACAACATACCTTTGTATAAACTCAGAGTCAGGGCTGGGTACATGATGTTTAGCACATAAAAGAGGATAAACATGTAGCTGACAGCAATTAGAGGACAGTCGATGTTCTTGTTTACTGTGAATCCATCAACAGATATTCAGTACCCTCCTTCATCTGCAACTAAACAAGTAAGTAGCACTAGTGAGAGAGAGAGTGAGACAGAGAAAGAGAGAGTCAGTGTGTGTGTTAGAGATGCAGAAAGTGATGTGATTGTGTGTGTGTGTGTGTGTGTGTGTGTGTGTGTGTGTGTGTGTGTGTGTGTGTGTGTGTGTGTGTGTGTGTGTGTGTGTGTGTGTGTGTGTTTCAGAGATGCAGAATGTGTGTGAGTGAGTGTGTTAGAGATGCAAAAGGTGTTTGTGTGTCAAGGTTATTATAGTTATCGAAAACGAACGAAAAAACGAAAACTAAAATTTGAAATAATTGTCGTTAACTGAAATAAATATAAAAACGAGAGTTTTTTAAAAAACTAGAACTAACTGAGACTGTATTGTGTACATACAAAACTAACTGAAACTAACTAAAATTATAGCAAAAACCTCATTCGTTTTCGTATTTGTAAATGTATTTAATACATAATCTTACTGTAAGCCGTTTAGAAGTAAATCTAATTTGCGCTGCAATGGTGCAATGACAGCAGCATGGTGACAGCATTACAGGCACTTAAAACTATTACTTTAACACATTTGTGCCCAACAATGGGTTTTATTTCTGTATCGCGATCACAAACAAATCTTTTAAACCGGATCTTCTAAGTGAACCGGTTGATCTAGTTCACCAAAATGAACTGAATCATTTGAAACGATTCGCGTCTCCAGTAAGCACTTATCCACACACTACTTACTTTTTAACAAGCCTAATACCCACCTCTGACTCGAAATAATCTAATATATACTCTCATTCAGTTATTAGAACAGTAACGTTTACTCTGAGATCAAATTTGAGAAGCGGTGAACCGATAATACTGCGCATGCGAGATTCAGTGAACCAAACACAAACAGTGAGGAGGAGGGGCAGTTAGGACAATTCTAAGGGTCCATACATTCAGGCGGCCCCCAGAGACATTATCAAGGGCCCGCGACATCCCCCCAAACCCCCCTCCCGCTCTTCACTTTTATCCACGACTCCCAACCCCCCCAAAGAGTTTTTATTATACAATATTTATTCTATTGATTTTGAATCCTGCACCTAACAAATATCCTTATTTAGAAAAAAACTAAAACTACTACTGAAATTAATAAAAACTAAACTAAAATTAAGTCATTTCAAAATATAGAAACTAATAAAAAACTAGTAAATCTACCTCTAAAAACTAATTAAAACTAACTGAATTTGAAAACAAAAAGTCAAAACGAAATAGAAACTAAAACTAATGAAAAAAAAACAAAACTATTATAACCTTGTTGTGTGTGTTAGGGTGTGCAATCAAATATTAGTATAATAAATTTGAATATATGTTCTATATGTGTGTCTATTCCTAAAAATATAACATTAAATATATTGAAATAGTTTTGTTTATAAATATATTAAGCCATGTATAATGGCAGTTATTATAATAAGTGTTTGATTATACATGAAGAGTTTAGATGCAAAAACATCTAAAAGCCATCTGATATTTTTTTCTAAAATTAGCCTTTCTCTCTGACTCCTGTGTGTCGGCTCAGTCATTTTAATTTTATAGTGACAAATAAGTTATTTACATTGCCTTTAAAGTAAAATAACTGAACATAAACATAGGAGGCTGACAAAAATGCTCATTTTAGGAGAAAATTTCAGATGGCTTTTAGATGTTTAGGGGTAAAATAGGTGCCCTTTAATGTACAGTCTCCTTATTCCTTACTTTACCCAGTTCTGGGAAACAGCTACATACATTCCCATTCACACTATTTGTTCAATTTACTTTATCCAATTCACCAACATGTTAGATCTCCTAGCCCCCACTTTGAATTTGGCATAGGTGGACAGAGAAGGAGCATGTGCAAGAGAGATTTCATGGATTCATGTAAATAACATGGGCAAATCTAAAGGCTCATAGTAACGTGCTAGCTGCATTTCTGCAAATATTTTTGGGCATATATGTGAGTTGGTTGATCAACAGACCATGGAATATTTACAAAAAGTTGTGCATTATTATTTTACAATCAAAAAAAAAAAAAAAAGTTGTGTATTTGTGTATTGTTCAAAAGTTGTTGCCCTCACAGGTTTAGCATCATTGCTGCAAAGGTGCTGGAACTGGATAAACGAATGTATTCCAGAAAGCATGGGTAAAACATCTGCACTCCAGTTGATTAAACCAAAACCTGCTTACCATGAGTGTCCAAAACAATGAGTAAGTTTAATCACCCTCATAAAGGTAACCGAGAGGTAATGCCTAGATTAACGAAAACCTGTTGGGTTTTAATTGTCAAATCCAAGAGTCACCAAGGAAAATGAAGGTGAAAAAAAGGGGACAGCATACTTTAAACTGCACATCCCACAACATCAGTAACTTGGTGAAATGTAAGTTTACCACATTAGAACTTATGACTTATTCTAATTTTATAACTTGAAATAAAGAATTAGAATGTGCTTAACAGTATGCAGGCTTATTTTATTTAACTGCATGTGCTGTATAGGATACTGTAGTTTTAGCTGTGGTACATGTTGTAGTACATGTTGCTAACTTGTAGTTTCTGACGGACAGATTGTATTACTAGACCCTCCAGAAACCCAACACAGTTGTAAGTGATGGGTGTTGGGTATTTTAGTTGCTTTTAGATCTCTTGCTTTCTTTTTGCCTGATAAAGTACACTTGCTTATTTCTACTGTAAGACAAAGAGACCCCTTTTGCTATGACATAAGTAGAAAATGCTGGGAGATCCACAGAGGTATGGTGAATAGCATATAATGCATGCCCGTTTTTACATTAGAGTGAGAATTTTTCATTTTCCTTTCACAGAATATGCCTGAGGATTTG
Source organism: Danio kyathit (assembly GCA_903798195.1). Classification (NCBI taxonomy): domain Eukaryota; kingdom Metazoa; phylum Chordata; class Actinopteri; order Cypriniformes; family Danionidae; genus Danio; species Danio kyathit. The sequence goes on from LR812526.1 coordinate 51,642,664, forward strand.
CTTACTGATTAGTAGGCCCAGACGGAATCTGTGCATGCAGAAATCTGCAGATTTCTGCAGATTTTTAGCCCATCATTGAGTCTATTTATTTATTTGTGTAAATGTATGTAAATTTATATTTATTTTGTTTTTAAATTGATTTCACTAATATTATTGTGATATAATTATAGTAATATTAAAATTTTCATATGATTTATGTACAATACAATTTGTAAAGTAATATTTTCTGTCTTTTAGTAGATGTATTATATGAGAGACCTGCTTTGTTTACCAAATAAGTGGATCTAATTGTATTTGCATTGTAAACATTAAATAAAAATGTATTATTATTTATTTCATAAATTAAGTTTTAGTTATGATACTCCTAAAATCATTCCGCATAATCCGCAGATTTTTTACAAAATTCTCTGCAGAAATAGCAAAAATGTCCGCAGATTTTGTCTGGCACTACTGATGAGGGTCCTTCTACCTCAACAATTTTAGCAGTGTACAAAGTTGCCTGCAGCTCTCTATTTGAATATGGTTACTGTATCACAGAACATCTTTGTTTATTTATGCATTCTTAGTTGCCAGCAAGGGAGCTTTATAAGGTGCATCTTCAAATACACATAAGAAGAAAAAGTGAGATGGATCTTATAAAAGCTTAAAATGAAAAAGGCTCTACAAATATTAATAAAAAAGCTAAACTTGAAAAAAAAAATACTGAAGCATAGCCTTAAGGTGAGAAGCGTATGAGAAGGTTATAAGTAACATGTTGAAAGGTATATATAAAGCAATTTAATAAAACATTTAGTTTGTTTCAGGAATTCAATAAATGAAGGGTGCAAAAATTGTATTAAAGTTATTATAGTCATCCATGTCTTTGGTCTGCTTCGTTAATGGGGGGTTTCCTCTAGTCTAGGCCAAGGGTGCTCAACCATATTCCATTCCCTACAGAGTTCAGCTCCAACCCTCATCAAACACACCTGAACTGATCAATTAGACCACGAACAGCACTTAATAATTACAGGCAGGTGTGTTTGGTTAGTGTTGCAACTGAAATCTGCAGGAAGGTAGATCTCCAGGAACAGGGTTGAGCACCTCTACTCTAGGCCATCTTCATTAGGACAAGGGGCCCTCTCTTCTTATTGTGGCAATGTTGTGAAGGACAACACAAGCATTTGTGATGTCGCATGTCCTCTCTGGGTACATACTAGGTGCGTTCGACTTCATGCATTGCTGCGCAGACCGATCGAAATCCATCTTAAAGCGATGCATGCCAGTTAGAAATTTTGTCCAGATTGATGCTGCGCCGACATTATGTGACTGTCACATGTGGCATCAAAGTACTGCAACAGCGCTCCAAGATCCGATGAATAATTCAGCCGATGCAGCATCTGAAGAGCAACTGCACGAGCTGCGATGATATTACACGATAGGCCGAGTTCACCACATGACAACAGCCTTACTATAAATAACCACAGTCTTCACTCCACATTTATCTTCGTCTGGAAGATTGCTCTGCCCACGACTGCACTTCAGCAACTCATTACAATCATTACCTCAAACGAACATTACGTATATTTCATTTTCATATCAATCACCAACATCATCTGCTTTACCGCCAACTAAGAATCATCTCCTCCAACTTTACATCGGCATCTTCCACAAAAACAATGACATCATGAACAACGACAATAACAAACCTCAGGAGAACAACCAACAAAACAACAAGACAACAACTCTAATCTCCTTTCGCAGCTCAACTTCTCTCAGCACCGCCAGGCTCCCAGCCCAAGCTCGAGGCCGCCATGAGAGGCCAGCGTATAACTCGCTCCTCATCTAACAGACTTCTCCGCCACAAATCTCCAGCTCCATCCACTTCAAGACATCAAAATATTTCACCCACCTCATCTTATGTCTCCGCCACCTCCTCCATCCATTCGCCAAAAAAAATTATCTTCATGGAAATCAGAAAACTGCTCCCCAATCTCGGAATCCACACACCCAGATCTCGCAATACTCCTCAAGCTTTACAATGCAACATCGGACTCTCATCCACAAGACCTCCTGCAAGACCAGCCACACAGAGAAATAGTTCACGTTTCACTCCATATCCACAAGCCTCCCCCGCTTGCTACAAGGAAAAAGGAAATCAAAACAAAAACACACAGCCAGCCACTCCCCCGCAACACCAGGAAACCTGGCCTCCTCCTCTTCCGCTACAAGACTCCATTCAGGACAACCCTGCCTCTCACCCTCTCCTCCAATCCTACTTCACCCCTTTTTCCTGGCCTCCCGCCCCCTCCAGCTCTCTTATCAGACCTCATTTCTCTCCTTCCTCTAATGATCAATTTTATTCTCTTATTTCTGCTCCTCCTGCCCCTCCCCCAAATCAAACTTTATATTTTTCTCTCCAACCCTCTACCTCTGGTCCCATCCCCTCCAACCTGCCTTTTTCTTCTCAAATTCCTCCTGCTAATATTCTACCTTTTTCTTCCTTTCTTCCCACTGCTCACACTAGCACTGACCCCACCCATCATTTTTCCTTCCCTACACCAGTTTCCTCTGCATGCCCCCCCATTCACTCTGTCATATTCCACGCCCCTCCCTCCACCGAATAATGCTCTAGCCTTGGAATCTCCAACCATCTCCAACTCTGCTCGCAATTAAATACTTTCAGGATGCTGACAGAGACCTTATTTCACTCCTATCACCCATTGCACCTCCCGGTGCAGAATGCCAGGTTGAACGCAGTCTCCCTCAAACCTTCACCCAGTAATCAATCCCGCATTCTAACCCCAGCGGAACTTTCCATTGCCTTCACCAAATTAACAGATATAATCTGTTCTGCATTCCCTCATAGGAGACGTGAGTTAAATGATTATATGGCCATCATCGCCAAGTTCGCGCTCTCCTATGGGGACACTCACTTCTACACATATTACAAATTATTTTCTGCCAAATGTGCCCTATGAGTGACCCAGTGGAACCAGTGTCCTTACTGAGGGGCTCTGGACACCTGAGCTCTGAGCTCCACAACCGGGTATTTTTAGGATGCCACAATCTAACCTGCACTGTCTGCCGCTCCAGTCTGCACTCCACTACCTTCTGTCCTCTACTCATTCCCCCCTGCCGATCCAGCTAACCCAATCTATTAAATCCACCAGCTACGTTCCTCACCCCCATACTACAACCTTCCTTCTCTTATGTCTGCTTCTCTTAAACCTTCTCAATAAAAATAAAAAAATTACCTGTCGACTCCTGTGAATATTCCTAACCTTGCTCTAGAATTATGTTCTCACCCTGATACTAACTTCTCTGATTTTCTCATTTCAGGTTTAACCCATGGATTCCATCCAGGTATCTAAGCTCTCCCTTCTCTCAATCTCTTTTGTCCTAATCTGCAGTCTGCTACCACTGAACCCGAAACCGTTGATTATCTTATTAAAAATGAAATCGACAATATCTTCATGATCGGACCAATCACTTGCACCTCCCTTCTCATGCATTAGCCCCATAGGCGTCGCAACTCGAATTTTTTTTGGCAAAAACGCCTAATAATTTATCTTTCATGTCCACACAATTCCGTTTTTCCTAGCATTAACAGCACTATCCCATTAGATGAATATTCGCTTAACTACCATGACATTAAGCAAGCTATCTCTCTCATCAAAATAGCCAGTCGCAACGCCTGGCTAGCCAAAGTAGACATTTCCTCCACCTTTAAAATCTTGTAAATCCACCCAGATTTCTGGCACGTTTTTGGAATTCATTGGCGATCCCAATTCTATTTTGCAATCCAACTAACCTTCGAATGCAAAAGTAGCCCAAAGATATTCGACAAGATGTCAGAAGACTTATGCTGGATTTTGACTAATAATTATGGAATCCCACACCTCATTCACCTTCTAGGCGATTTTCTCATAATCTCTTCCCCATCTTCACCTCCGGCGATCACCTAACGATCACCCAACAGGTTTTCGCTAATCTAGGAATTCCTCTCGCAGAGGAAAACACTTCAGGACCCAGTACTTCAATTGAATTTCTGGGCATTAACCTAAACTCGCATAAATTTCTAGCATCCCTTCCTAAAGAGAAAATCAACCAAATAATTTCTCTATCTCGAATATTCCTGGAAAAACAGAAATGCACAAACGCGAACTCCTATCTATTTTCGGCCATCTTAATTTTGCCATGCACATCATTCCTCAAGGCTGCCCATTCATTATTCACCTCCTTCAATTCTCCACCACAGTTCACAGTTTAGTAGATACAATTCTTAAACCCAGTCATGGAGAACTTAGCTTATTGTGGGGGGATTAATGGTCCACATCTAGCATTCTTGTTCATTGCGATAACGAAGCTACTGTGCACTGCATTAATAAAGGGTGTTCACACTCCCTGTCACTAATGCCGTTTTTAAGACGCCTCACCTGGATATCTGCTGAAAAACAATTTATCATGATCATGACTGCAGAACATGTACCTGGTTGCAAAAACCAAATTGCTGACTCTTTCTCATTTTTCTTTCCAGAAATTCTGGATATTGGCCCCGGAGGTTGACCCCCACCCAACACCTGTCCCTTCCTATTCAGAAATGATATTGCCATAAACTATCCCCTTTACAACCTCTGCCAAACCTCCCTATTTCTCATCTTACAAGCAGTAGCCCCAAAAACCCTCCATTCATACCTCACAGCATGGAATACATTCAAACATTTTCACACCCTCCATCAACTACATTTCTCAGATTTTTCCCTTCTCTCCATCACTTCCTTTTATATCCCACCTTCACACTGCAAAACACATCCAGGCAGGTTCAATCAAAAGCTATCTCAGTGGGATCCAATTTTTTCATAAATTAATCCACAGGCCCCCTTCTGACACTATAACTATAACAGCAAACCTCCCTCTTTATAAAAGGCATTCAAAAAACCCACCCCACCACCCCCGATTCTAGACAACCCATCACACTCAAAATTCTTTTATCATGCATTAGGGCTGGGCGATTTTTTTTGATTAATTCGAATTTACGTTTTAAGACGATTTAATTTTTGATAAAATCGAGGTATCGCAATTTTTTTAATAAAAATATTAAAGCAGCTTTTCCACTATCGTGCCAAACCGTTCTAAACTGTTGGACAACCGTGCTGAATTGTGCTGATAGATTCTGTGTGTTGATGTCGCGGCTCTGTTGATGAGCTACCACAGCTGGCTCAGCGCAAGTGCGCTAGCCCATTGTCGCGCTAGCCCATGCGGTGCCAGGCGAAAGTATAAATCCAGCTTTACACTCAGGGCCGGCGCATCCATAGAGGCGACCTAGGCAGAATAGTGAGCAAGAACCCCCCGGTCCTCACTTTCATCTGCGACACCCACCCCATCCCGGTCCTCACTTTCATCCACAAACCGGTAAGTTTCTATTTCACTTTCGGGTTGAGGGCGTTCGCCTAGAGTGCCAGTTCAGCTTGCTCTGGCCCTGATTACACTATATACATTACACAAAATAATAAAATAGGCTAAAATTTTTATTCGTGGCTAGAGTTTAATTTGATTGACATTTAGGCAATGAAACCTTTACGTCGTCTGACTGAGCGTGAGTTTATTGCATGCTGCGCTGTATTTGGTAGCACAGATCGCTTCTGATCTGGGTGAGAACTTTACCAGCGACTACATGCACTGCTGAAAGCCTTTTTTTCCTGCTGCGCATCGAATCAACAATGAATCAACAACAACATATATCCACGGAACACGAACTTGCAGACTCTTTGAACAACGAGGAAATAATTGCACTTAATTCAAAGCCCAGACGTCTGGTTTTGTATTTTATACCTGCGCACCACCTGAAGGACGGTTACGGCGTGTTGTGAATGTCGGCTGTCACCACAGAAAGTCTTTCTTTCTTTAATTTGGACTTTTGCTTGAAAGCTTTATAGAGTGGCACAGTAGCTGTCCAAGGTACTGTAGCTATAATTTAAATAATAACCCATATATGCACCAATAAACAAGTCAAATGAATGAATAAATAAAATAAATATGAATTCTTAAATGTCGGTATTGTTTTTACTCCAAAAAAAATATCGTTTTGACAAATGTTTTGTAAAAATAAATTGAGCAATTTCCAACATTTCAGCTATAGGCTGTTATACGATTAAGTTAAATATAAGATAGACATTTAAATATAGATAGATATGTAACAGGTTTCTGTGGGGTTTTTTGTTGTTCACGGTGATCTTTAATATATACTGAGTGGTGTAGCTATGCACAAATATTTTCTAAAACGTCAAGCAGGAATTTGTCTATAGGAATGTAATAGGCTACACCTTGCTGACCAATTTATGTATGTATGGCCATTAAAAATACATGTTCCTTAACCAGATGGTTTTTCAAGTTACTTATAAAGAGATTGTTTCTTCAGTCATGTTGTAATGTTTTAAGTTGACTATAGTTACACAGTAAAAAAAAAAAAAAAAAAAAAAAAAAAAAAAAAATCGAAATCGTGAATCGGTCAAACTTTATGAAAAAAATCTAGATTTTTTTTTTTTGCCATATCGCCCAGCCCTATCATGCATTCACACCCTATGCAAAGGTTACATTTCCTCCCACACAGCCCGCACCTTAGATGCTATGTTCACCCTAGCCTTCTTCAGCTTCCTCAGATGCTCCGAATTAACAGTTACATCCAAATTTAATCATTTGCTCCACCCCACTATTTCAGATCTAACTTTGCAAGATAAGGAAACCATTTCTTTCCTTATCAAACAAAGCAAAACAGATAAATTCATAAAGGACACTTTATTTACCTTTTCAAAATGCCCTCCCCTACCCGCCCTTTCCAAACCCTCCTAGCATATCTAGATCTAAGGAGATCTCAAGAGGCTAACCCACTAGCCCCCCCTTTTTACTGATGACGCTAACCGTCCAGTAACTCGTTTCTGGTTCCAAAAACACCTTAAAGATGTTCTCCGCCTCTCAGGTTTTTACCCCCGAGCCACTCATTTAGGATTGGCGTTGCCACCACAGCAGCCTTTAATGGGCTCTCTCAGCATCAGATCCAGACCCTCGGTCGCTGGTCCTCTGAAGCTTTCAAATCCTACATTCGCCTTAGTAAATACCACCTCAAGGAAGCCCAACAGGCTCTCATCAAACTCTCAGCCCCCGCCTTTCCCCCTCAAGGTTCAGGGCCAAACTTGACCCAGCCCTAGCTTCCCCCATAGTCCCCCCGAACACAAGCATAACTCTGCCTTGTGCCCGACTCTCACAAGAGTCACCTCAAGTCTTCCTTGACCACCCTTACTCAGTCACTCCTCCAGTCACTCCTTACTTCATCTCCCTATTTCTGCCCAACCCCAGCTCCGACTCCCACAGGAGTCAAACCAGAGCTTTGACTCTCGCAAGAATTTCATCCCAGCTACCTCTCGCAGGAGTTTATTGTCCTCTCCTTGACCTCCACAAGGCGATGCGCCACAACAGCCCTGACTCCCGCAGGAGCCACTGCGAGTTTCATCCATAGATAGACAGATAGATATATGCGTTTGTGTAAATGTATGTATACATATGTGTTTATGTATGCTTCCGATGCTTTGCTCACCTTACTTTGTCAGCCTCTAACACGTTGCTTCAAACTTCTCTCTCTTCTCGTGCTTAAGCCCCCAACAGTCTTCAGTCCACATTTATCTTCGTCTGGAAGAAACCCCCCCTTCCTCCCCATTCCCCTTCTTTTTTCATAGATCGGGCGGCACGGCAGCCCAGTGGTTAGCGCTGTTAGCCCCACAGCAAGAACACTGCCGGCCCTGGTCCCCACCAGGCCGGTGGGTGTTTCTGTGAGGAGTTTGTATAGTTTCCCAATGTCCGCGTGGGTTTCCCCCAGGTTCTCCAGTTTCCTCCCATCATCCAAAGATATATATAATGCATAACAGATTTAGCAAATCAGGCACTTGTCTAGCTCCCTTCCTCCTCAAGTGGTTTCCCTTAGCGACTGCAGCCGGGGAGTTTTGAGATCCACCTGAGCTCAAGCTCCCCTCTCCCTCTGCAAATGGGAGGGAGCCCTAGGCTCGAGGATCCCCCAGGACAGCATGCCAAATAAGCTTATGATAGATCATCAGTGTGAACTCTTGAAAAGACTAGAAATATTTTACTGCAGTAATCATCTTTTGTTAAATAGTTTGTTCATAATGACTAGATTGTTTGCATAGGTTTATTTGGCCTTTTTATACAGACTATTGTATTCAGCTCCATAAATGATTGAAATTATATATTTTAGTAAATAACCTAAATATCAACTCAAATAAGTTTCACAGACTTGTAATAAAATAATTATCATCATTGATCCTGACACCCCAATAAAGGTATCTTAACAAATTAAGTAAAAAAAAATATTTTATTAAGTATAAAAATATATGATTATAAAATATTTTATTTCCTGTCATGCTGTTCATGCAGAAATTTTAAATGTGACATTGATGTACCTTGCTCTTTCTTTTTTTGAAATTTCTACTTACAGCGTAGCTCACTAATTTTGGTCCTTTTGTTCAATCTTTTTGGATTAAAGTGCTTTTTAAAAAAATGCTTTCATTATCCAAAATAATCTTAATCATTGCTTAAGATTTAATCAAAACACCTTGTTTTAGTTTTATATCTATAAATGTAAATAAATGCAAACCCCTTTTTAGCATATTCAAACAAGAACTGGAAAAGTATTGACATCCTATTCAACATCTAGTAGCCTAAAGACTGATGTTTCAACTCCTAGAATTTGCACTTATTGCTTTTTGTTTATTAGGCCAATTCATGGATATTCATTTCCTTTTTATGTGCCCTCTCATTTCCAATGTGTTATATAGGCTACTTAAATTTAATTAATAATAAAAAAAACTATAGATTGTAGATACTGTATTCTGCTTTATTTGTACTGTAAATCTTTTGTTGTTATTGCAAAAAATAAATAAATAAATGATCATGTCATGTGATCAGTCATCATGACTGCCACAACTTCATGAGCCCCGAAGTGTCCGTCTTTGCGGCTCAGTTTGGCTCCGCCCCCACCTGCACTCGGCTAATCTTGTTGATTGCCGGCTGCAGCCATGTTTCATGTCAAACGCACCTACAGTCAACCCATGCAGTGTCAGCCCAATCAAACACTGAAACCTTGCCTTCAGAATGCTTGAGCCGCGATCACACTGGACTTTTCCCTCCATAGAATTCCATTCATACGCACGCGAATGCGTCAGACCGGAAACGCAGGGTCATGCATCAGATTTTGCAGGTTGCTGCAGTGCAAAGTTCAAACTTGGTGAACTCTGACCTGCAAAATCACATCACTTGACTGCGTGAGACCAATCCAAGATCAAAACATGATCTCTCTGAACAGAAATTTAAAACATGGAGCGATCGCTCGCTTTTTAATGTCTAATCATCTTGTTTAATCCCGCCCCTTTTTGCAACGCCGTACGACAGAATTTCGCAAGCTCAAACCCTAGTGTGACTTTGGCTTTATGGTCATCTCCACCTTGCACCATGTTTTGCTGTGAGCCAGGTTAAAATATGGATGTGGTGCACGCTCAGGTTAAAAGCAGGGTGTTATCATACAGGAATGACAACTCTGTCCCCCAGCATGTAAGCATTGTAGTGTTTTGTAATGATTGAAGAGTATAACATACAGTAAATGTAGTAAAAAAATACATTGTGTAAAGCAAAACATACCCTTTTGAAATAGGTGGAATAATGATGACTACATGAATTCTGGCATCATGTACAGACCCTGGTCATTTTGCCTCAACATTAGTGATGAGATCGGTCACATCACATACAAGTTAGTTAGTGGAAGAGATTATACGTTTTATGGCCAGGACAACAAAAGATTAAGGACAGAAAATTAAGGTATTTTCCACTAAACATAATTGTGTTCAAATGACGTCTTTTAAACATTTCTTTTGGACAATTAGACGTTAAAATGACGTCCCCTAAGGGTGCAGAATTAATTTTTTTATGACGCCCTTATTGGACTTAAACACAGCCTTATATGAAATAAACTAAAACATGAAATCTCTCAAAATCTCAGCAGAGGATCAATAAACATCTCAACAGCATCAGCAGCTTCACTTTTTACTAACCTGCTTGACTTTATTACTGTCAGATGTCTTAAAATGTCCCCCGTTACATTTATTAAGAATGAAATGCTTTAGTTGTTTTATTGAAAATACAAGTTTTCAGAATCACCATTGCAGTGAAGCATGGCTGCTTTACCTGGGGTCACTGTTTTAAGATTAATTGAATTATGTGACTGTTGCTATGGCAAGAAAACCTAGAAGCAGTTTGTTAATGCTGCTGGGTTATTTAAAAGTTTGATTTGCTGATCTCATTTAATCAGTTACTTTTTAATGTTGCATAATAATGTCACTGTGGTATTAATTACACTGATAACACAATTAGAGCCAGAAGTGCATTGGTCAGGTTTTAAAAGCACCGTGAACATCTGAGGCACTAAAAATACACAGACGCCAACAATCAGCGTATGCATCTCAATGATGGTGAAACATTTTCATAGTCACAGACACATTTTGTATGATTCTCCAGCATGCACTGCAGCATGAAATGTGTCACCATCATTAAGTAGCATACAATGATTCTTGATGTCTTTCTTTTTTTTTTTGGAGTTACTCAGATGTTTAAGGTGTTTTTAAAGCTTGACCAATGCACTGCTGGCTTTCAATATACATTTCTACTAACAGCTCAGTGAAATCAACACTGTGTTATCATCATTGTACAAGATTTAAAAAAAAAAAAAAAAAAAAGACTAACCAGTAAATCAAACATTTAAAAGAAAATGCAACAATCACTTTTGTCCTGCAGTATGTTTTGAGATAACACATTGCTTCAACAAGCAAAGAGGTGTTAACATGAAACACCCCAAGTAAAGCAACCACTCTTCACTGCCGTGGTGACTTATTTTCAATAAAACATTAAAAAAAGGTAAGTTCTCAATAATTGGGACTGAGAACTTGGATAGATGTCTGACAGTAATTATTTCAAACAGATTAATTATAAGTGATGCTGCTGATGCTGTTTGTAGAAGTGTTTATTTAGATTGAGAGATTTAATGTTTGGTCCAATAAAGATATCATAAAAACTCTGCACCCATATGGGACATCATTTCAACATCCAATTGTCCAAAATAAATGCCTAAAATATAATTTGAACACGATTGTATTTTGTGGATACCTGTGCATTGATGCTATGGCCAGATTTCCTGTTAACTTAATTGACTGAAGGAGCTTCAATAGGAATGTGGGTTCCATTAAAGTACCCAATAGAATTTTAAAACCCTGAAACAGAAAGTGATACAAATAAATAAAGGTATGGATTAAATGTATATGAATAATATTACTACATTATAAAATATTCATAGAATAAAATAAATGACAAAACTGCGTCTCTGTGGAATTCTTCATACAGAGGTAAAGAGGTTTATAGCCAGGGAACTGTACATACAAAACGTGTAGAAAATGTTTTTGGGCCACATGAATGCTCACATGCTCTGCGATGCCCACATTGTGATATATATATATATATAAAATATAATAATAATAATAAATGAATGGAGGGGGGAGAGTTATGCACAGAAATTTGTTTTGTGGGAAGCACAGACCCACAGTTGTCACGTTTGAAATGAGGTTTCAAAAAGATTTGTTAAATTAACATTTTCTTTTTTAAGGGTAATGCTACTTTAAATATTACAATATAAAAACACATCAATACACAGACTTCTAATCCCCTTACAGCTCACAGTGAAAAATAATCTGGCAAAATAAAACAGAGTAAAAATAAGCATGCATCAAAACCCTGAAACCACAGACCTCCACAAACGAAGGAATCAAAGATGGAGAGGGAAGTATGCAGCACAACAGAACAGGAAGGAAGTATACAAGTAGGGTAAATAGATATATATAATCCAGAAAACATGAAGGAAGATGGTTGGAGATTTTAAAGTCGAAATCTTACAAACAAATGCATGCACGTAAGGAGTTTGTTTTGTAGTTGGAGACCAGATGCTGAATCAAATAGGGTGCGTGCTTTTATACCTGGTTGATTCACTCAGAGGGAATTGGTGACACCTGAACATGCTTAGTGAGAGCAAGGCGAATCTGTGACAAGTGGCACAAGCTTATAGCTGCTTGAGTTGAAGTTTTAGCAGCTTGTTTTCTGATATTTGTATCAACATTTACAGGGCCAAGCTAGAAAATATGTAATTTCTAAAAATGTCAATAAAAGCCATTTTGCTGCTAAATGTGTACATCAGAAGTTTTGATCCATAGATCAAAGTCTGATTATGCAAATCTTGAATAAAAAATAAAAAGTGAATCATGAACAATGTCTGGTAAAATTTCCCACAGTCTTAATATAATCTAATGTAATAGTCTTAAAACTTACTGTAGATCGTTTAAGTGAGGTATGAAAACCATACCCCTGATCTAACTTTATTATGTGTATCTGTTGTTGGTAAGCTCTGATCTAGGGCCTGTTTCAGTAAGGAGGTACAACCAACTCTGAGTTTAAACTTGAACTCTAAAAAGTTGTGGTCACACTCGAGTCTGAGCATGCAAAATTATGTCGTACGGTGCTGCGAAAAGGGGCGGGATTAAACAAGATGATTAGATATTAAAAAAAAAAGCGAGCGATTGCTCCATATTTAAAAACTTCTGTACAGAGAGGTCATGTTTTGATCCTCGATTGGTCTCACGCAGTCAAGTGATGCGAGGTCAGAGTTCACCAAGCTTGAACCTTCCAAAGCAGCGATCTGCGAAACTTGATGCATGAGCTTGCATTTCTGGTCTGACGCATTCGCGCGCGTATGAATGGAAGTCTATGGGGAGAAAAATTCAATGTGACCACAGATTAAGTTGATTTACCGAGAGATTAAAAACTCAGAGTTTTCGGTTTCAGAACAGCTGGTCTGAATTAGGTCAATCAAGTCTAAGTAGACTAAAGCTGCGGTCACACTGGACTTTTGTTAGAAATTTTTTTTTTTTTTTAATGTCTAATCATCTTGTTTAATCCTGCCCTTTTTCGCAGCGCTGTACGACAGAATTTCGCATGCTCAAACTCTAGTGTGACCACAGCTTAAAGCTTCGGTCACACTGGACTTTTCTCCCCATAGACTTCCATTCATACACAGGCGAATGTGTCAGACTGGAAACGCAAGGTCGTGTGTCAAGTTTAGCAGTTCACTGCATTGGAAAGTTCAAGCTTGGTGAACTCTGACTTGCGAAATCGCATCCTTGACTGCGTGAGACCAGTCGAGGATCAAAACATAATCTCTCTGAACAGAAATTTAAAATATGGACCAATCGCTTGTTTTTTTTTAAATGTAATAATCTTGTTTAATCCCGCCCCTTTTCGCAGCGCCGTGCGACAGAATTTCACAAGCTCAAACTCTAGTGTGACCGCAGCTTAATTCAGAGTTAAGCGTGCACACCGCAACTATAAAAAAGCATTATCAATGGAACACAGATATTACGAGTCACCATGGCAACATCTGAAAAAAAGAGAAAAAAAATTTTCTCCAGCTGAACTTGATGTGCTCATGCAAATTTCTAGCAAATATGACCATATATTTAAAAACAAAGCAACACCACTGCATCAGCGAAACAGAAACAGTTAGTGTGGGAAAACATAGCTGCTCAAGTTAATGCGTAACTTTATATTTAAAATATTTAAGGTATTTAAATATTTAAGTATATTAAAAAATAAGTAATGTAATGTGTGACATTTATAGACTTTTCACTTGAAAAAGTTGGAAATTAGCAGTAATTTTTAAGGTATTTCAGATGTAATTGTATTAAATTACATAAAATAGGCTACTGCATAGTTTCTACAACAAAATTGACAAAACAATAATGCATATAACCTTAACTTAATGTTCAGTGGAAATGTTTAATTTAAGGTTCCCACTTTCACATACGTTGATCAGTTTAAGATAACATTTCTAAAATTGTGTTTTTAAAAGATTTAAGTGCCCTTTTTTATTAAGTGGTAGAGGTTGATACGACAGTTAGAATGTAAGCAGTACTAAAAAATAGTTTTTAGAACGAGTAATAATTCCATCAATCTAGTTACACATGTCCCTTTCGAAGATCAGTGAATTTAAGCTAATTATTTCTTTTTTGCAGTAATATCAAAGGTACAACTTAAAACTATGGCATTAAATCTAATTGTAATTTTCCCAAAACAGGACAAGCCATTCTCGTAACTTTGTTCTTCGTGTTACTGAAATGTAGGCAATGAATGACTAAGGCTAAGGCGAGAGATACCGATTAGTCTTTAAAAAAGGGAAGGAGACTGACCGAAACTCTGATATTAGAGAATAAAACCTGATCCTGACTAGGTTAGGTTCACAGAGTAAGTTACCACGGTAACTGACTCTGAATAAAAGTTACCTTCAGAAACAGGCTTGACTTACCCTGCTTTCTCGAGTTTAACAAGCCTGCCATTTTGAAACGGAAAACCCAGAGTTTCTCTCATATCAGGGTTAACATATTCAACAAACATGAACCCGACACAACAGTTTATTTGCCTAATTTAAGGCAATGAATTTAAGTAAAGTCAAATAATTGCTTTCAAGAGTTCACACTTAGCTGATGATTGATTATAAAGCTTTTTTGGCATGCTGTCCCGAAAGAGAGCCCTGAGCTCATAAGATTTGCAAGGCGAGAGGGGAGTTTGAGCTCAGGTAGATCTCGAGAACTCCCGTCATGGTGGCTGAAGAGCAGATAGTAGTTGCTCTTTAAGAGATAACTAGGTAGGAGCAAGTCTATGGTGTTGATTTGGATTAGTCGATAAGTGAAGTTTATTCATAAACTAATTTCGAGAGGATCACGTGCTTATGATTTACCACAGTTGGTCTCGCATTAACTAATCATAATCTCCCAATCATATGATTCCCCATTTACTATAAATAACCACAGTTTCAGTACACAGTTATCTTCGTATGGAAGAAACCCCCCCCTTTCCTCCCCCTTCTCCTCCTTTTCATAGATCGGGCGGCACGGCGGCCAAGTGGTTAGCACTGTTGCCCCACAGCAAGAACATGCCGGCCCTGGTCCTCGCCGGGATGGTGGGTGTTTCTGTGCGGAGTTTGTATGTTCTCCCCATGTCCGCGTGGGTTTCCCCTGGGTCCTCCGGTTTCCTCCCACCCACAAAGATATACTTAATTCACAACAGACTAAGCAATGGATACAACTGTCTAACTCCCTTCCTCCTCAAGTGTTTCCTTAGCTACCGCAGCTGGGGAGTTTGACATCTACCTAAGCTTAAGCTCCCCTCTCGCTCTATGAATGGAAGGGAGCCCTGGGCTCGAGGATCCCTTAAGCTCAGGGCTCTCTCCAGGGACAGCATGCCGAACAAGCTTATATTAAATCATCAGCTAAGTGTGAACTCTTGAAACTTAGGTTGCATGTTTTTGGTCGGTGGGAGGAAACCGGGGGAAACCTACGTGAGCACGGGGAGAACGTGCAAACTCCACACAGAAACGTCGGCTGGTTTGGTAAAGCCTGGAACCAGAGATGTTCTTGCTGTGAGGCAACAGTGCCAAGCCCTGAGCCACTGTGTCACCTATCTAGGAAAGAGGAGGGGTGGAAGGGGGATTCTTTAAAATGAAGATAGCTGTGATACGTAACCCAGGGTATTTATAGTAGCTTAGGGATAGTCTGATTGGTGCATTGTGAATTGGATAATGCGGGTTCAGCCGCTAGCAATCATAAGCACGTGTTCCTCTTGAAATTAGTTTATAAATAAACTTCAGTTAAAAGACATGGGTTTTCTCACTTCAACAAAACAATTAGGTTATCCCAAAACAACTTATTAATTGTGTTGTTTTAACTTATTTTAAATAAGTAGTTTAAACAAGCAGCAACAGTGATTTTTGAGCGTATGCAAAGACTATACTGTAGAATACACAAGACATGTCACTCGCATAGTTTTGAAATGCAGAAAAGTGTAATGGTCAATATGGTGAATGAAGCCCTGCCTACTAGTACTAGTACGAGTACTATCATCGATCAATATAGACTGCCGTTTCTTTGGGGAAAAAGCTCAGGCCAGACATGTGCTTTTACGACAGCTTGGTGGTCAACAAACACACTGGAATCTCAGTGAATACTTGCTTTACAGACATTAGAAATATATCCAAATAAAGCTTGAAATCTGTACTTTTAAATGTTTTTTTTTTTGTTTTGTAATCTGTATGAAACGAACACAATCACATGACAGCAACTAATCGAACGCCCACAAACTTGTAAACAAAGACTCGCTGTCCTTTCTGGAGGAGGTTCGCCATCAAGACCAGGTTGCGAATCACTTCAGAAGAGCAGCGCGATCAGACGAAGCATTATCCAGAAGATGATAATGTGTAGAACGGCCATGAATGAGGTTAGTGTCGTGATCTCATTCCTTTTGAGTGTGTATGCGCATTAGCTTGGGCAACCTGAAAATATGCCAGTTTTGTTTTGTATGAGACAGTTGTTGATTAATTTTATTGGTGGTTAGAAATATGTAATGTAATCGTATGTTTGTCAAACATTTTTGGAGAATTTGTTGTTTCCCCATTCAAACAGAATGCCTGAGCATACTGCCTGAGAGGCCTTTCAAAGATGGCGGCCAAGTGAAATGACTTGCCTTAAAGGGGCTGACCGATCAAGGATTTGGGTCTAATCAAGTCAGTCTGATTATATTATGCTTGTGCTAAACTTTTCTTTGTCAAACCTTAATTTGTTCACTGTTGATTACATTCAGTAAAAGTGCACTTGGGCCCTTTAAACTCATCTTCAGTGGACTTCCGTTAAAGGTGTTTGACTCTGCTTACAATCACATTGCACACAGTCACACCTCACCATTTTCACTGGTTTCCTACTGTGTGTCTAGCAACCTCTGTTATTGTCTACATTATAATTTTGTTTGCAAGCAATCAAGCATTTGTTGGTGTGAGACTTGTTAGCAGCATGGTGCTTCACTTTAATGTGCACTTGATGAGGGACATAATCACTTGAGACATATGTTTGACATTCTTTAATGTCATAAAAATGTACCTAAAGACAGCGTTAAAATATAAAACATCCCATGTAATAACCCACTGCTTGGAGCTTTTTTTTTAAGTGGACTTTAGGTTTAACAACATAAAGAAATCTCTTTGCATGTTTGCATAATTTTTTCAGTATTTTTAGTTAGACGATAGCAAAATGTGAAATAACAGTCTGTTTAGAAATGCTTTATGGCTCAGGTACTTTAAGAGGCTGCTCTTCAAACTCTTCATTCTAGTAGAAACTTACACACATAAAACAGCACACTTTCAAGATAAAACAATGTAATTTTGATTGACTAATTAACACTTTAAGAGGAAATATCAAGAGCGAGAGAGAAGCTTGCAGTTATAAATTTGAATAAATTTCTCTCTTCAAACCTAGAACTTATAACGTCTTCTTAACAGAACTGCATTATTAACTGGCTTGTAATTTTATAAATATCTCCTCTAGCTGCTGTTGATTAGATATATAGCATGGTTGTGACATGTAAACAAACACAGAAATGTTTAGCAGAATATCCAAATATGACAACTCACGATGCGAATGAAGAGTAAATGATGACAAAATTGTCATTTTGGGAGAACTTTCCCAATCTATTGTATCCTTGTAAGCAACCTGTTAGAAAAGATTAATCTTCCACAAGTACTCTCTTTACCATCTCTCCATCTGTGTTCTTGAAATCAAAAATAAAACCACCCACGGTCACTCAACACTCTTGTGTGGCCCTACACAATCTTTATTCCCTTCCTCATCAAATCTTGCTTACACCAGCTCAACTTGTGCTGATATAGGTGATATAATCTTTGATCTTTGGAAAATTGTGAGTGTCTCCCAGTCACTTACTGTCTCTTCATTTTTTTTTTTGCTAAATTCTTTTCAGTTGAACCTGTTGGAGGACAGTAGAAAAGCTTATTGTGATTCAAGGACACATTATGACCTGAACTTTTAATCAAATGTAGAAAATTGCATGATTTAGAGTGGTCAGTTTTAAAAAGAAGCAATCATAATTTTCCCACTTTCATGTCAAAGTCTTTATTTTGACTTATGTGTAAAGCTGCGGTCACACTGGACTTTTCTCCCCAAAGGCTTCCATTTATACGCACGCGAATGCGTCAGATCGGAAACGCAAGGTCGTGCATCAGGTTTCGCAGATCGCTGCGTTGGAAAGTTCAAGCTTGGTTAGCTCTGACCTGCGAAATCGCATCACTTGACTGCATGAGACCAATCAAGGATCAAGACATGACCCTTTGATACCTATTGATAACAAGATATTTTGCTACGTGGGCATTCTCTGTAAACCCTAGAGTTGTGCGTGAAAATCCCAGTAGATGAGCAGTTTCTGAAATACTCAGACCAGCCCATCTGGCACCAACAACCATGCCACATTCAAAGTCACTTAAATCACCTTTCTTCCCCATTCTGATGCTCGGTTTGAACTGCAGCAGATCGTCTTCACAATGTCTACATGCCCAAATGCATTGAGTTGCTGCCAGTGGCCAGAGAGCGTATAGCTGCATAAAATGACATGAACGCAAATAAAAAAGGGACGAAAGTTATCCTGTATTTTAGTGATATGTGGAGTAAATGTTGCCCTAGCTGTAAAGGACACTTCATACTCACTACCCCTCTGTGAGAGCTAATGAATTGTTTTGTAAAAGGTCTCATGTGTGATAACCTGAGGCAACAGCTCTAGTGAGTGTTATTTCAGAGATGATGTCAGAAATAGATTAGTCTTCACCTCATTTGACCCTTTTTTCAAGCTGTGCCCATGAATTTTAAAATATAATTATACTAACCAAAACTCATGTACAATTTCGCTAGAGCAGTGAAGGTTGATGATAACTAATCCAGCATCTGCAGTATTTGAAATTCATTCAAAAAGACAAACCCAAGAAAAAGTCTGAATTAACTGCAGAGTTTTCATTCCATCTTTCAGGATCTAGTTCTTTATAATTCATTTTCAATTTTAACCCATTCCATATACCTAATTCCTGATGAAAATCAAAGTACTTTTATTTTGAAAACCTTTCTTGGATATCTGTTTATGCCGCTTCTTTATCTGCAGTTGGGTATTCAAAGTGAATTCTTATCACTGTTGTTCTGTTAACTAAAAATAAAGCTACTTCAAATGCGTGCACTTACGCATATTCACAATTATCACTCGCATTCAGAAAGCCTTTCTCTGTAATTATGTACTCTACTTTCATATTATTAATTTCTCTCTGTTTCCTGCAATATGCATACCCTGATGTGACCATATTGTGGAAGACATGCTGCAACATAGCAACAACAGATTACAAGGAGGAGAATATGCATTGATATCACTGCAATCATCAGCTCCAGATGATTGCATAACTGCCAAGCATGCCAGCAGATGGAAACTGACATTGCACATTTATTCTCTGTGCTGAATAGGCTTTGACTTGTACACCTCTGAGCATTCAACACCTTTCAGAATAGCACAGAACATTTCCATATGTGGCTAAGGGTTATGGTAAGTCAAGGATGGTCAGCCTTGAGAATCTTATTAAATGATTATAATGTCAGTATTATTAAAACATTCAAAAAGGCTAAATCCATAATAAAATATATAGATTTAAAAAAATGATTGTAACCTTTCCTCTGAAACACCAGCCAAACATCACTTTTAGGAATGCTATCAATTTACACATTCACATGTTTATATTAATCTAAAACAGTGTACAAAAATTTGAGGGGAAAAGTCATTTATTTCTGGGCACTTTATTAGGTATTTCTTCGCAGTGAATTTCTTATAAGCCAATCACATGGCAGCAACTCAATGCATTTAGGCATGTAGACATGTGCTGCGTCCCAATTCGCATACTTATACTACGAACTAAATGTATGTACTTTTTTGTGGAGGAAAAATATATACTTTTGAGTGTGTAACAGAAAAGTATGAAAGCTTTGGGACATACTACTTCCTTGTTACACAGATCGTTGTGTTGCTTAGTTAAGAGCCCTGTCAATCATCCACATTTCTGTCGTATTTATTTCCTACCTTATTGGAGAAGCAGCAGCAGGATAATCTCCCATTCACGAGCCTTTCATGCACAGAAATCTTCTCATGTCTTTGGATAATTCTGCATTTAGACGGTAATGTCCAAACACGTCTTTATATAAGTTCAGTATTGTTGTTGCAGATGAAATAAAACACAGACAATGGTATTTAAATATTCTCCAGTGGGCTAGATATTAATTAACAGTCATACAAACATCTTTACCGAAGCCTCTCTGCTTGACGGTTGGTCCCGTGCGTCCATCATGTTTGTAGTTTGTTTACACTTTTCACCCGCGTTTTGTAGTTCTAATCGAATTCACGTCCAACGCGCAGTGTACTGTGGGCAATATCAGCGGTTAGAGTATGGACGGTTCTACACTTAAAATTTTGACCGGAAATAGTAAACCATCCGGGAATTTTGGCACTTGATAATTACAGGCAGGTGTGTTTGATATGTACTGCAACTGAAAACTGCAGGAAGGTCGATCTCCAGGAATAGGGTTGAGCACATCTGGTCAAGACGATCTGCTGCAGTTCAAACCAACCATCAGAAAGGGGAAGAAAGGTGATTTAAGTCAGTGTTTCTCAACTACGTTCCTTGGAGGGCCACCAACACTGCATGTTTTGGATGTCTCCTTTGTCTGTCACACCTGTTTTTCAGTCTCTGCTAATGAGCTGATGATCTGAATAAGGTGTGTTTGGTTAAGGAGACATGGAAAATGTGCAGAGCTGGTGGTCCTTCAGGAATGTGGTTGAGAAACACTGATTTAAGTGGCTTTGAACGTGGCATGGTTCTTGGTGCTAGACGGGCTGGTCTGAGTATTTCAGAAACTGCTGAGCTACTGGGAATTTCATGCATAACCATCTCTAGGATTACAGAGAATGGCCCGAAAAAGAGAAAATATCCATTGAGTGGCAGTTCTGTGGGCACAAATATCTTGTTGATGCCAGAGGTCAGAGGAGAATGGCCCAGACTGGTTCGAGCTAATAGAAAGGCAACAGTAACTCAAATAACCACTCGTTACAACCGAGGTATGCAGAAGAGCATATCTGAAAGCACAACACATCGAACCTTGAGGCAGATGGGCTACAGCAGCAGAAGACCACACCGGGTGCCACTCCTGTCAGCAAAGAATAGGAAACTGAGGCTACAGTTTGCACAGGCTCACCAAAATTGCAATGTTGCCTGGTCTGATGAGTCTCGATTTCTGCTGTCACATTTAGATGGTAGGGTCAGAATTGGTGTCAACAACATGAAAGCATGGATCCATCCTGCCTTGTATCAATGGTTCAGGCTGGTGGGGGTGTTGTAATGGTGTGAAGGACATTTTAGTACCAATTGAGCATCGTGTCATCATCACAGCCTACCTGAGTATTGTTGCTGACCATGTCCATCCCTTTATGGCCACAGTGTACCCATCTTCTGGTGGCTACTTCCAGCAGGAAAACGTGCCATGTCATAAAGCTTGAATCATCTCAGATTGGTTTCTTGAACATGACAATGAGTTTACTGTACTCAAATGGCCTCCACAGTCACTAGATCTCAATCCAATAGAGCACTTTTGGGATGTGGTGGAACAGGAGATTCACATCATGGATGTGTAGCTGACAAATCTGCAGAAACTGTGTGATGCTATCATGTCAATTTGGACCAAAATCTCTGATGAATAAATATATATATATATATATATATATATATATATATATATATATATATATATATATATATATATATATATATATATATATATATATAAACACACACACACACAAGTTGAACAAAGATGTCAAGAGATTAGAATGGTGTACAGTTTCTGCCATGAGGCTCTATGCGCTCGCAGACTGATGCATCATCTAATCTGCTCTTGCGTCATTCAATACATTGCACAGGTGATTGGATGCTGTCTTGGTTGCTGTCACCTTTGCAGCCAATGAGTTTGCTCCTCAGCATTTTAAAATGCTGAGTCTTGTTCTACACTGTTATGCTGCAGCATGTTTTCAGAGACCCTCCTCCACCCCAGCTCCACCTGTGTTTAGATCTGCTATGTGAGGGTAACATATACAGTATATTTGCTGCAGCAGTGTGTTATATTTTTATTAGCATGTTTCAGTACTTGCTCTGCCATAATAATAAAAACAGAAGCAGCAGCAGCATAACAGATCTATGCCACCAAGACTAAAACACATCAACATTTCCATATACATATTTCACTTAAATACAGCGAGGTGTCATGACAGAAATGAGGCTGGGTAATTATTAGCAGAATTTTTATATTTGGATAACTAATCTTTAAGAGCTTCAAAGCTTCATTGCTAATCATAAGCAGACTAAGGGGTTTTTCCATTCTGAGAAGATGAGGTGCACCACACTGATGACACGAAGAAACGTGCTCTGCAATTTTGTCACCAGGCAATGACAGAATCAGCTGCATATTGTGCGTGAGTGTTGCTGTTAATATTGTTATAATTGTAGTATTTAATAATATTGTGATATTCACAATTTGTGAAGTCACACAGCTCCGGATAACTCAAAACATTGACCACAAGTCTTTCCTCCATCTTTAAATGTCTCCATAGTTGTCTTGACAACACAAACAATCCTGCCACCTCAACTGAGTTCCCACCTCTGCTTTTTGATAGGAAATTGAAAAGGACGTCTCAGACGTATTGTGCTTTTCCTGCTAAGAGTTGACTTATTTCAACTGCAGGTGCACAGCGGTTAAAGGAGTTTGGTGTGATCAGGGCCTAATGTGCTAATTTCTAGGTAAATTTACATTCAATCTAAATTGTCTAGCTTATCCACAACCTAACTACAAACTGTTACTCTTTACCACCGTGGTATATCCAAAACTTCACTGTAAAATAAACCACTGTAGTCAAAGTCAAATATAAGTCAATCTATTTTTGTAGTGCTTTTTGCAATGTACATTGTGTCAAAGTTGCTATACATTAATGTAGAAATGTAATATTTCAGTTTGTGGGACATATTCAGCATATCAAACAGGTAGCAATATTATATTCAATTCAATTCAATTTACCTTTATTTGTATAATGCTTTTACAATGTAGATTGTGTCAAAGCAACTTCACATAGAAGATTATAGTAAATTGAAACAGTGTCAGTCCAGTTTTCAGTGTTTAAGTTCAATTCAGTTTAGTTCAGTTCAGTGTGGTTTAATGATCACTACTGAGAGTCCAAACACTGAAGAGCAATTTCATCGATGCGCAGCTCTACGGATCCCGAACCATGGAAGCCAGTGGCGACAGCGGCGAGGAAAAAACTTCACCAATTGGCGAAAGTGAAGAATATAAAAAAACCTCGAGGAAAACTAGGCTTAGTTGGGCACGACCATTTCTCCTATGGCCAAACGTCTTGTGCAGAGCTGCAGTCTAGGTGCCGGAGGCTGGAGAATGCTGGACCTCAGCGAAGACTCTGTCCCTGGAGCGTCACAGGAATCGGTTTCATGCTCTCCACTCCACCATGACCACCACAGCAGCTGCTCAGAATATGGCCTGAACAAATCATATATATATATATATAGATATACTATATATATACAGGGAGTGCAGAATTATTAGGCAAATGATTATTTTGACCACATCATGCTCTTTATGCATGTTGTCTTACTCCAAGCTGTATAGGCTCGAAAGCCTACTACCAATTAAGCATATTAGGTGATGTGCATCTCTGTAATAAGAACGAGTGTGGTCTAATGACATCAACACCCTATGTCAGGTGTGCATAATTATTAGGCAACTTCCTTTCCTTTGGCAAAATGGGTCAAAAGAAGGACTTGACAGGCTCCGAAAAGTCAAAAATAGTGAGATATCTTGCAGAGAGATGCAGCACTCTTAAAATTGCCAAGCTTCTGAAGCGGGATCATCGAACAATCAAGCGTTTCATTCAAAACAGTCAACAGGGTCGCAAGAAGCCTGTGGAAAAACCAAGGCGCAAAATAAACTGAGAACTGAACCATGAACTGAGAAAAGTCAAGCGTGCAGCTGCCAAGATGCCACTTGCCACCAGTTTTGCCATATTTCAGAGCTGCAACATCACTGGAGTGCCCAAAAGCACAAGGTGTGCAATACTCAGAGACATGGCCAAGGTAAGAAAGGCTGAAAAACGACCACCACTGAACAAGACACACAAGCTGAAACGTCAAGACTGGGCCAAAAAATATCTCAAGACTGATTTTTCTAAGGTTTTATGGACTGATGAAATGAGAGTGAGTCTTGATGGGCCCGTGGCTGGATCGGTAAAGGGCAGAGAGCTCCAGTCCGACTCAGATGCCAGCAAGATGGAGGTGGAGTACTGGTTTGGGCTGATATCATCAAAGATGAGCTTGTGGGGCCTTTTTGGGTTGAGGATGGAGTCAAGCTCAACTCCCGGTCCTACTGCCAGTTTCTGGAAGACACCTTCAAGCAGTGGTACAGGAAGAAGTCTGCATCCTTCAAGAAAAACATGATTTTCATGCAGGACAATGCTCCATCACACGCATCCAAGTACTCCACAGCATGGCTGGCAAGAAAGGGTCTAAAAGAAGAAAAACAATTGACATGGCGTCCTTGTTCACCTGATCTGAACCCCATAGAGAACCTGTGGTCCATCATCAAATGTGAGATTTACAAGGAGGGAAAACAGTACACCTCTCTGAACAGTGTCTGGGAGGCTGTGGTTGCTGCTGCATGCAATGTTGATGGTGAACAGATCAAAACACTGACAGAATCCATGGATGGCAGGCTTTTGAGTGTCCTTGCAAAGAAAGATGGCTATATTGGTCACTGATTTGTTTTTGTTTTGTTTTTGAATGTCAGAAATGTATATTTGTGAATGTTGAGATGTTATATTGGTTTCACTGGTGAAAATAAATAATTGAAATGGGTATATATTTGTTTTTTGTTAAGTTGCCGAATAATTATGCACAGTAATAGTCTCCTGCACACACAGATATCCTCCTAAAATAGCTAAAACTAAAAACAAACTAAAAACTACTTCCAAAAATATTCAGCTTTGATAGTAATGAGTGTTTTGGGTTCATTGAGAACATGGTTGTTGCTCAATAATAAAATTAATCCTCAAAAATACAACTTGCCTAATAATTCTGCACTCTCTGTATATATATACAGACCTGTAACACATTCCAAAAAAAAAAAGTTGGGATAGGAGTAATTTAGGGCTAGTAATCAGGTAAATTGGTTACATTTTTATTTGAAACAGGTGATTTAAACAGGTGATTGTAATTATGATTTGGTACAAAAGCTGCAGGGGCAGACTGGTGGCAGAGTGGGTAGCGCTGTTGCCTCACAGCAACAAAATCAAGCCTTGGCTGGGTTAGTAGGCGTTTCTATGTGGAGTTTGCATGTTCTCCCCACGTCCGCGTGGGTTTCCTCTGTCTGGGTGCTCCAGTTTCCCCCACAAGTCCAAAGACATGCGGTATAAGTGAATTGGGTAAGCTAAATTGTCCATAGTGTATGTGTGTAAATAGGAGGTATTGGGTGTTCCCAGTGATGGGTTGCAGCTGGAAGGGCATCCACTGTGTAAAACATATGCTGGATAAGTTGGCGGTTCATTCCACTGTGGCGACCACAGATTAATAAAGTGACTAAGCTGAAAAGACGAATGAATGAACAAACGCAGCATTTAAGAAAAGGTCTAGTCCTTTAGCAGCAAAGATGGCCAGACAATCACCAGTTTGACAATAAATACATGAGAAAAAAAATTATTGAAATGTTTAAAAACAATGTTCCTCAAAGAGGGGTGATGCAGTGGCGCAGTAGGTAGTGCTGTTGCCTCACAGCAAGAAGGTCACTGGTTTGAGCCTCGGCTGGGTCAGTTGGCATTTCTGTGTGGGGTGTTTATTTTCTCCCCGTGTTCGCGTGGGTTTCCTCCGGGTGCTCTGGTTTCCCCCACAAGTTCCGGGTGCTCTGGTTTCCCCACAAGTCCAAAGACATGCGGTACAAGTGAATTGGGTATGCTAAAATTGTCCGTAGTGTATGAGTGTGAATGAGTGTGTATGGATGTTTCCCAGTGATGGGTTGTGGCTGGAAGGGCATTCGCTGCGTAAAACATATGCTGGATAAGTTGCCGGTTCATTTTGCTGTGGCGGCCCCAGATTAATAAAGGGATGAAGCCGAAAAGAAAATGAATGAATGTTTGGATATTTGGATATTTCACCTTCAACAGTGCATAACATCATTCATGAATTTCAGTGTGTAAAGGACAAGGGCGCATGCCTAAGCTGAACAACCATGAATTTCAATCCCTCAGGCAACACTGCATCAAGAATTGTCATATATCTATATCACCACATGGGCTCAGGACTACTTTGGCAAACCTTTATCAATTACCACAATACGTAGTTACATCCACAAATGCAAGTTAAAACTGTACTGCGCCAAAAGGAAGCCTTATGTTAACAGTCTGCAGAAGTGCCATCAACTTCTCTGGGCTCAGAGGCGTGTTGGATGAACCATCACAAAAGCCAGGATCTGTCACAGTATGGGGTTGTGTCAATGCCCTTGGCAAAGTTAACTTTCACTTCTGTGATGGCACCATTAATGCTGAAAAATATATAGAGATTTTGGAGCACAATATGTT
The DNA here is from genome assembly GCA_903798195.1 of Danio kyathit. Classification (NCBI taxonomy): domain Eukaryota; kingdom Metazoa; phylum Chordata; class Actinopteri; order Cypriniformes; family Danionidae; genus Danio; species Danio kyathit. Next base: position 51,669,337 of record LR812526.1, read on the forward strand.
GCCTTCTTTTCCAGGGACGCCCATGCATACATCAACAAATTTGTTGACATACATCAACAAAGTCCTGGCTCCGGAGGAAGAGGATACAGGTACTTAACTGGCCTGCCTGCAATCCCAACCTGTCTCCAATAGAAAATATGTGGTGCGTTTTGAAGCGCAAAATGTGACAACGAAGACACCTGAAATACTTCATCACTTTGTGTCTTTAGTCCCTAACGCATTAAACACAATTGTGTTAAAATTATGTGTTTTAGACATTTCTTTCGGACAATCAGACTATAAAATGACGTCCCCTAAGGGTGCAGAATGAAAGTTTTTATGACGTCCTTTTTGTACTTAGACATTGCCTTATGAAATCAACTAAAACATGACATCTTTAAAATCTCTGAAGAGGATCAGTAAACAACTCAACAGCATCAGCACCTTCACTACTACCTGCTTGACTTTATTACTGTCAGATGTCTTCAAATGTACTCCACCACATTTATTAAGAAAGAAATGCTTTAGTTGTTTTGAAAATACACGTTTTTTTGGAAACACCACTGCAGTGAAGCATGGGTGCTTTACTTGAGATCACTCTTTAAAGGAAAGCTAAATTGTGTAATTTTTTTATGGCAAGAAAACCTAGAAGCAGTTTGTTAATCCTGCTGGGTTATTTAAAAGTTTGATTTGCTCATCTCATTTAGTCAGTGACTTTTAATGTTGCATAATAACGGCACTGTGGTATTAATTACACTGATAACACAATTAGAGCCAGCGGTGCATTGGTCAGGTTTTAAAAGCACCGTGAACATCTGAGGCACTAAAAATACACAGACATCAAGAATCAGCGTTTGCATCTCTATGATGGTGAAACATTTCCATACAGTCACAGACAAGTGTTGTATGATTCTCCAGCATGCGCTGCAGCATGAAACGCTCTCCATTTCACCATCATTGAGATGAATACAATGATTTTTGATGTCTCTTTTTTTATTTACTCAGATGTTCAAGGTGCTTTTTTAAACTTGGCTTTCAATATGCAGAACCACATGATTTCTACTAACAGGTCGGTGAAATCAACACCATGTTATCATCATTGTACAAGATACTTACATTTGTACTAATGCAGAGAATATGAATGAGGGTATAGGAGGTCATTCCGATACAGTACATCACAAATAAATCATTGATAAGATGCCATCTGAATTCCTTAGTCTGTCTCAGCTTGTTCTGTTTCTTCATGACGGTATTGAGATCAGATCTCTGCATTAAACATGGCTGCAGTCTCCTTATACAAACAAAAATCTCACTGTATTATTTATATTGTTTAGAAATCTAAATTGATATTTATTACTGACACCACCACCACCAGTCTGCAGCATCCACCTGGATGACGTGACAGCAGCCATTTTGCCCCAGACGACACACCAGCTTATTGATGGAGAGGAGAGAGAGTGATGAAGCCAATTATGACATTCGAAAGGCATTCTTATATTTTTAACAACCAGAAAGTCAGAACCTCAGTTTTACATCTCAGGGATGATGCTCACTGAATAAGTCCTGAGCATTATACTGGACCTTTAGGACCCACACAGATTGCAGGTTGAGCACTCCCTGCTGGCTTCTCTAACACCTCTTTTGGCTGCAACCTAGCTTCCCATGTGGTCTTCTGTCCAGGTACTAACCAGGCACAGCCCTGCTAAGCTTCAGTAGGTGACCAAGTGAGAGCCACAGAGAGTTAGCTTTTCAATTCACTTGCACTCTTCAATGCAAAACACAAAAACATGATGTCTTAAAATTAGTAAAAATGTAGTTATTTTTGCAAATAAACTCTTCATATATCCTGCTGCGGCCATATTAAAATATTTCAGTTTCATACATTGTACCACTATAAAATATTCAGGCAAACAACTTTCCTCATTTTTATTATGCCATCATGTAAAGATAAAACTACAAAAAAAAAAAAAAAAACTCAATTATTTTGATATTTGCCATTTATTCAACCCTTTTAAATACAAATGACAATATGTTTTTATATTTGAAATACATATTTGGAATACATGTAACAGAAACCTGCAGGTGCAGGTCTAAGTAGGTCTTGAGTGGGTGTTTAGACTAGTTAAATTGGATCTCTGAGTACATGTAAGCAGTGTGTTATTTTGAAACACTGTAAAGCATCAACATTTTGGCCTTAGTTGCCAGACTTTCAATTTCTAAACTGAGTTGTTATATGCAGAGACATGTTGGCAACATGCTGCCAGATTCGAGTTTATGTATTTCAGACTGTTGCAAAATGTGCAAGAAGCAGCATGGCATCATTTTTTTTTCTCAAGAAAAGTGAGACTGTTTGACAATACAGGTTACTCTAAGTTCTTGGGGAAAGGTTTTATTGGTTGTGTTTTCATTTTTATGTAGTTAGTTTGCTTTATTAACACACAAATTATTATTACAGAGTAATCAAATGGTAAACATAGAAAACAAGACATTTCTACATAGGTCTTTGCAAAGTACAGTGGCTTACATCACATAAACACTTATATGTGTATATTTTCTGACATAAGTATGGTTACTTTAAATATGAATATGATAATACAAAAACAAATACATGGTTATGAATTCAGTTATGCAGTGCACCCTATGCAGCTGAATGTTTTCAGGACATCTTTCTACATTACTTATATTATAAAAAAGTTTAGTATAAAAAAAAAAACTTTCATATTAGACATTATTTGTTCAACACAGAAAAACTTGCTAACATGAACTCTCACATGCTCATGCAATTATGAACTTTATCTGCGTCGCACTAATCCTTTCAAAAGGATATGGTATAAATATTTTGTATATGTGTCCCTGACCTCTTGCTATACCAGAAAAAAAGTAATTAACTGAATCCTCAGATGGTACAGAGGTGGGTTGTTTTGTCTAGCGAGAACAACAGGTAGCCTTGATTGAGATACAGAAATAGTTTCAAGAAAGCTCTAGTCATTGCCTATAGGATGTGCTTAAAGGGCATCTATTTTAACCCTTTTACAAGATGTAAGGTAAGCCTTTGGTGTCTCCAGAATGTGTCTGTAAAGTTTTAGTTCAAAATACCCATCAGATTATTTATTATAGCCTCCAGAATCTTCGCATTTTAGTGTCTGACCACAGTGTAGCTGTTTTTGAAGCCAGTGGCTTTAAATCCAAGTGAGCTGCTTCTCCCCGCCCACTATTCCCACATGTGTGTCAGCTTCTCATCATGCGTTACATCAGATAAACAGCACAGTGACAGAGACAGACTCCGATGAAGCTGAAATACAGCTCATTAATCAAAAATATCAAGTAAGTTTGTTTATGTATCTGTGGTGGAGTTTATTCAAGCCTTTCTAAAATGATGAGTTACACACACATTCTGTTTGCATTACACACACACACACACACACACACACACACACACACACACACACACACACACACACACACACACACACACACACACACACACACACACACACACACACACACACATATTAGCGTTTACTGACACCATGCAGCCGTAGTGATTAAATTGGTTAATAATTACACAGCAATTTTACTGTCTTTATTACAAACATGCTGTTTTAAAAACGTTTTAAACTTATAAAAATCACAGACAGTTGGAACAGATATTTTAATCCCAGTTCAAAAAAAAAAAAGTAGACATGTGTATACATGTTATTATGGAGACATGGTGCCTGTCAATCAATTCAGTGGGTGGGGAAAACAAGACTCCTACATCACGTTGCTCAAAATCATTGGAATTAGGTCCAAATCTATACCGAAATGGTATAAATCTTATAACAACAAAAAAGTAGACAACAGAACAAAGCAAAACAAAAAGAGAAACAAAAAATAATGTCAGGGGTAATATAAATGACAACAGAACATTTTAAATCTATCTCAAAGCATGATCACAGTGATGTTTGAAAGGTCATAGAATACAGTCAGCTGGGGATGAGAGAGTACCACAAAAATGTTTGCATTCCGATTTGCTCAAATAATAAAAAAAAAAAACCCCACAATAGTGTTTTTACAACGTCCAGAACAAAATAAATGAGGCAAACACCATGAAATAACAATTACAACATATATATATATATATATATATATATATATATATATATATATATATATATATATATATATATATATATATATATATATTTTTTTTTTTTTTTTATATATATATATATATATATATATATATATTTTATATATATATATATATATATATATATATATATATATATATATATATATATATATATATTTTTTTTTTTTTTTTTAATAATTAAAAAAATAATTAATTATTAAAAAAAAAAATGTAGAATAGGTAACGGCAATCTGCTTGCAATAGTACATTTCAGCCCAATGGAAAAAAACAAGCAAACAAAAAAAAAGTTAATTTAACATCAGGAAATTTAAAAAAAGAGACAAGTTGGGTTTATATCACTCCAATATGCCAGTGGACACACTATAGCGACACACAGTTCTGTCCAAACAGCTTATAAAAGTAGATTTTCATCATAGATGCCCTTTAAGGTGACGTATTTTGCTTTTGGCTCGTTATTATATAGGCATTGTGGGGAATGTTAAGAAATCAATGGTTGAACAGAAAGTGAATTGAATTTTGGAACGTTGCAAGCTGAGCTCGAACCAGCCACACTCATGTGAGCACCATACCTCAATGTGTCTGTGGAGCACATACAAAAATTGATGTACTAATGGTTCTAAAGGGTGAAAAAAAGTATACATATTATCTGTACTCCACAGCAAAGAGAGGAGATTAGATAACACAAAGGTTAAATGTTTAATGCCATTTGTCACTCTCAGTTGTAATTAGAATGTCAGACTGATGACATTTGATTAAAGAAGCTTTGATAATGGGATTATTGTATATTTTTCTGTCAGCTTGTTATACTTTAGGAGATATTTCATTAAAGAAAAATAATGTAATTACCATAATGTTGTTTCAAACCAATACATGATGTTGATTATCCTGACAGACAGACAGAGAGTTTTTATGAGTTTTCATGCTGCTGTTTTCCTATTCTACTGGATAGGGAAAAGAGATTTTTTTTAAAAATCATCTCAAAGATTTTGGTCCATATTGACATAATAGCATCTGTGTTGCTGCAGATTTGTTGGCTGCACATCCATGATGTGAATCTCTCGTTCCACCACTTCCCAAAGGTACTCTATTAGATTGAGTTCTGGTTACTGTGGAGACCCGTTGAGTACAGTGAACATTTTCAAGAAACCTGTCTTTGATAATTCGCACTTTATCACATGGTACATGGCACTTTATCCAGCTGGAAGTAGCCATCAGAAGATGAGTACACTGTGGTCATAAAGGGATGGACATGGTCAGCAGCAATACTCAGGTAGGCTGTGGCATTGACACGATGCTCAATTGGTACTAGGCCCAAAGTGTGCCAAGAAAATATCCCTTACACCATTACACCACCACCAGCCTGAACTGTTGAAACAAGCCAGGATGGATCCATGCTTTCATGTTGTTGACGCCAAATTCTGACTCTACCATCTGAATGTATAAAGAAGAAATCAGACCAGGCAACGTTTGTCCAATTTTGGTGAGCCTGTGCAAATCGTAGCCTCAGTTTTTTGTTCTTAGCTGACAGGAGTGGCACCCGGTGGGGTCTTCTGCTGCTGTAGCCCATCCACCTCAAGGTTTGATGTGTTGTAGGGGTGTCAAAATTATTTGTTTCTTCGGTGCACCGCAATGCAGACGCAGACAATTCGGTAACGGTTCAGTAATAGATCTTAACAGGTTATTACGTACTGATGTCATTTATCTCATATGCGCTATGTCGCAGTAGAATACTATGGCGAGGGAGGCGAATGCGGGTAATTGAAACACTGTAACTACTTAAAAACACAGAAACTCAATTCACTGTCTGTGTGTGTTTGCTGGACAGTCTTTCACTGATATACAGCAGAAGCTGTTTCATTGCGATTGAGAAAATGAAAGTAAACTTTTGACCTGCTGGCATGACATTCAGCTCAGCTGTTATAGCGATACTTGTGGATCCAGACATGAGCGCATGTCTGCAGATCGAGTTTTCTCCTCTGCATCTGTCATGGATCAGCTGTGATTTATCAGTGTCACTCATTGGTGAACAGTGCCAGAGCGTTAGAGCCATTCGCAGCCCTTTCTGTTGAGGCCATGACCAATCATTAGAACTTGCTCGACAGAGCTAATTAAGGCAGGATATTTACATTTGTTTATTTGCTATAAATGCTCATGTCATCTGTGCATGTACTTGAGTATTTAAAGGTCCAGTTCTGACTGTTTGTATTAAAGGACAAAATTACAAATAATATATAAATATAAATATATTTATACATTTTCTGGGGCTATGAAGTAAAATATAATTGTGTATAGACCATTTTGAGGGATGTAAACAAAAACAATGGTCCCAAAGTATTTCCTGTTTTACATTTTTAATTTATATAGCTTCCGAGAATCCAAAAAGAGCCACATATTGATAAATAATGTTATGATAGCTGTTTTAACATAATGTTATGATTGACTTGCCTCTTGTTACTAGGGTTGCCACCCGTCCTTTAAAATACGGAATCGTCCCGTATTTGCGAATGAAATTGCGCGTCCCGTTTTGAATCAATACGGGACGGGTTTTGTCCCGTATTTTTTATAACCCTTTTAAAAAGTAGCTTTTCATGCAAATCATCCCACACGCATTTCATGAAGATGTCTCATTTCCTACTTTTGATTGGGTAATACTTAATGTCATCGTTAGTTTGATTGGTCTTTGTCCGTGAGGAGGGCGGGTCTTTTAAGCGAGTCTATCAAGTAGCCTAATGGCTGATGCTTCTGGTAACCCTCCGCGTCTAAACGCAAGCGGCTGCAAAAGTACCGCAGAGAGTGGGAGTAAATAAATACCTCGCTGCAGAGTGGTAGAAATTGTTATTAAGCCAACTGCACGATTTGTCGGAGGGCGTTCTCTGTGGCTCAGGCGGGACGTGCACGCGACAACATGCGAAGAGCAGCATTCCCGCAATGACAGAGCTCACAAAAATCAATGCACAGTCAGACAGTTCTTACCCCAAGTCTCTCCCGAAGCAGACATGCTAATGACGGTGACCCAGCCTGTGAAAATCTATCTGGAGTCTTTTTTTTTTTTTTGTAATTTACTGTTTTCTACATGAAATAAAGAACAGTCTGTGAAAATAATAAAAATATATGTATTTAATATTAACTGAGTAAAACCATATCATCAACTGAAATCAAAGTGAAATTAATGGCTACAATCAACCTTTCTCTCAGAATTTGATTTGGCCTGGTTTTTACACTGGGTCACAAATTGTCATTTGTAAAAATTTTGTAAACACAATGTAAGTGGATCAGGTTCCAATGTAATATTATGATTTAGGCTACTTGTTAAGTTTAAGTCAGACACGTAAGCATTAATTTATTACAAGAAACATTACATTTATTACATTAATAAACAACATAACGCCCATGTAAAGAAAGTAAACTAGTAAATTGCAACTTTCCATATTGTTAAATTAGAAATAGGCTATTTGAAAACTTTACTAGCTAATGTTTGTAGCTAGTTTATGTATGTGCTGTTTCCATATTTGGATAGGTGTTACTGCAAATAATGACAAATATTTTAGCCAAAATCTGTTATCAATACCACCCTTTAAAATTAGGTTCATTAGTATTTCTCCTCTCCTCTAGGTTACAGCAGTTGAGTTAACACAGGTGAACCACACTAAACATAAACATAAAATCAGCTATAACAGTGCTGCAGAGTTGTAAAAGAGAAAGACTGACTGCATCTGATCTGTTTACACAGATTTCAATAAAAGACTGTTTATTTTAATGTCCAAGTGTTCATACTTTCCTGAAAACATATTTTAAGTGGCGATTTACCACCACTGGCATGCTATTGGGCATGTGATTGGGGATGTGGCCCCCGCTGCAGTATGCGTCCCTTATTTTTTTGTATTAAAAGTGGTAACCCTACTTGTTACAGTTAGGAAATAGTTTGATAACACGCAGGAAATGTTCATGGGCCAATGATATGACCACACTGAAATGGTCTATGGAATGAAAAGTCCAAAAACAAGCGCTATAGGTGAATTAGGTAAGCTAAATTGTCCAGTGAATGTGTGTGAATAAGAGTGTATGGGTGTTTCCCTGTGATAGGTTGCAGCTGGAAGGACATCCGCTGCATAAAACATATGCTGGATAAGTTGGCAGTTTATTCTGCTGTGGCAACCCCTGATTAATAAAGCGACTAAGCCAAAAGAAACTGAATGAATGAATGAGTTATAAAAACTAAATTTATTTGATTAAATTTTTGATGTTTGATTAAATTAATTCAGTCTTTTATGCTACACAACATTAACATATTACTGCAGCTAGTATTTTAAAGAGTTATAACAGTATAAAAATGTTATGATTTTCCAGAGAATAACATGAGCAAAGTTAATACTCGCCTTGTGTAATACTTTGCTAAATGTAAAAATATGGGGTTTCCAAAGAAGCTTATAACCTATCAGACTAATAGTTTCCATCCTTCTGCATCTGGGAGATCTTTTGACTTATAGCAAAAGCCAGTGCAGCAATGAATCACAGCTACATATAAGTGTGAAAAGCCTTGGTAGCAGTGTTTTAAGCGTTTGTAAGAATGACATTGCTTGACACGTTGTGTAAGCTGTGCAGCTGAATCAACCTTACACATAGGAAATCTGTGAACTCCCACTGCATACACACACAGATGGAATAAAGCTGAGTTGTTGAGTCAGGATTTAGCAAAAGGGGCATGAATATTTATACACAGCTGTCGCTCACACATCAGTATGTGTTTATTAGAATAATTAACCCCACTCTGCAGAAAGATTTATTTGTTTATTGACTATATCATTGTGTATTCTATTTTCTCAGTGTTCAAATTAATGTAGGCACTGCCTTGATTTGAATGCTATTTAGATTCACACAGCCTGTTGTTTGTTTTTGTTAATATGTTATATAGATTTGTTAGTTTGAATTATTTCAGTTTTTCAAGTATTTCAAGTTAAACTGAAACCAAATTTAGGTTTTGCTTGTTTGGTTGTTAACCATTTTTAAAAGAAAAATAATCCAACATTTCAGCTGACATTGGGTTATGCAACCCATCCTCCTGGGTTAAAATTTGTAACCCAACCTTTTGGGTTACTTTAACCTACCATGGGATCAGTACAGTACTTATTTTACATTTTGCCAGTTTAGTTTATGTACTATGGCACCAAATCTAAAACAAACCGTCAATGGGGGATGAGCAAATCATACTAAAATGAGAACGAGATACGAATAAGATCAAACAATTGCATACAATTTTGCTACCAGCTACGTGTATGTTGGACCCAATTTCAACAAAATTACTGAAAGAATTGCTGCCTATTATAGGAGAACCTCTTCTTAACGTTATCAACTCTTCTTTATCTTTAGGCCATGTTCCAAATCCTTTCAAGCTAGCTGTTATTAAGCCTATTATTAAGAAACCACAACTGGACCCCAGCAACTTAGCTAATTATAGGCCTATTTCAAATCTTCCATTTATGTCTAAAAAATTGGGAAAAGTTGTTTCTACCCAATTATGCTCCTTTTTGCAGACGAATAATGTTTTTTAAATGTTCCAGTCAGGTTTCAGAGTTCATCACGATACAGAAACCGCATTAATGAAAATAACCAATGATTTACTCTTAGCTGCTGACCAAGGGTGCATCTCACTATTAGTTCTACTGGATCTCAGTGTGGCGTTTGACACCATCGACCACAATATACTCATAGACCGCTTATATTCTACAGGTGTCCAGGGACAGGCCCTACAATGGTTTAAGTCATACTTAGCTGACCGTACCAGTTTGTGAATATTAATGGACAGGTTTCACAAAGCCAGTAAAGTATGGGGTGCCTCAAAGATCAGTTTTAGGCCCTTTGCTGTTTACAATATACATGCTTCCCCTGGGAGACATTATTAGAAGACATGGGATCAGCTTTCACTGCTATGCAGATGATACTCAATTATATATTTCAACTTAACCTGATGAGATGTCTGAACTGTCTAAGCTAACTGAGTGTATTAAAGATGTTAAAGACTGGATGACCAACAATTTTCTTCTCTTAAACTCAGACAAAACAGAATTATTACTTATTGGGCCTAAATCCTGTACACAGCAGATCTCACAACTCAACCTGCAATTAAAGGGTTACAAAGTTAGCATTAGCTCTACTATAAAAGATCTGGGTGTCATATTAGACAGCAATTTAACTTTTGAAAATCATATATCCCATGTCACAAAAACTGCCTTCTTTCATCTGAGAAATATTGCTAAGCTGCGAAGTATGCTACTGTACATCTCAGATGCAGAGAAGCTAGTTCATGCTTTTATGACTTCTGAGTTACAACCCTACTCTTTACGAGAAGTGTCATGGGATTTTTAATGAACACAGAGGGTCAGGACCTCTGTTTAACGTCTCATCCAAAAGATGGCGCCCACTTACATTATAGTGTCCCATTCACTTTTACATTAGGACTCACACAGACCGCAGGTTGAGCGCCCCCTGCTGGCCTCACTAACACCACTTCCAACCAATAATATCCAGCTGCAGGCCCGCAGAACCACACAGGTTTCAGGCACACACATTCCAGGACACACGTTCTAGGCAAGCCATATATGGTAACTAACTAACTCCTTAGGAGCATTATCGCCACCTAGTGTATTTCACAAGTACGGCGATCGAGAACCCCCGTGCTACGATTGCCATTCATTAGACTGTCAACAGTTTATGGTTTCCCATTTCAGTCATTATTTCATTATTATATCGTAAAGATCATTTAAACATCGCTACAGTTTCTGAACTCAAATTATGTAAATAAAAATAATTGGTTAAACACTTAAGACTTTATTCAGTATCCACATACACAAAGAAAACATAACAGACCGTCTAATTGTATTAAGTGTTATAAACTAATTCAGGATCTTAAAGTTGTCATACTTGGTTAAAATCGTTTTGTTGTAAAATATATATAAAAAAAAAAACAATAATGTTTCACATTATAAATGAATTACTATAGATAATAATTTAAAATTAATATAGTTATAAACTGATTTAAACTACTATCTTTTACTAAACTGTAGCAACTGTTAGTAATATATATATATAATTAATTATTAACAGTTAATTTGTTTGTATTGCTAAATTTGTTGCAACTATAATTACCACAAATTACCAGTACTTTATGGTTTAAAAACAATATATTACTTACTATAAATTACTATAGTATTTAATGTGGGAAATCATTAATAAAAAAGTTATTAGAAAATTAAGCAAATAAATACTATAAAATCGCTTGAGTAAATAGTGTTCACATTTATTAAATGTAAAAAAAATTTTTATTACATATAAAGATGTTATTGCCTATGCATATTAACTTGGTAATATTTCCTTCATCCATTATATAAATTAAAACTGTCCAATTTAGATAGTTCAGCAAGGCGCCAGCAAACGAGTATCTGACTCTGTCAGATAATAATGACTGATCATCTATGATGACTGATAGAAAACTATTCAGTGTATTATATTGAATGGCGATCGGAAACAATGTTCATCAATGTTCATCATTTGCCCGCCTCGATCGCAATATTTGTAAAACAGTAAACACTATTGTTTATTGTGTACAATATTTATCAACAATATATATAAAAATATATTGGTGACGATGTCCGAGAAGACGTTAATAACATTAACTTCCGTCGTAACCATATATGGTTTGCCTAGAACGTGTGTCCTGGATTGTGTGTGCCTGAAACGTGTGTGGTTCTGCGGGCCTGCACCTGGATATATCTCCTTCCAACAGCAACCTAGTTTTTCCATATGGTCTTCCATCCAGGTACTGACCAGGCTCAGCCTTGCTCAGCTTCAGTGAGTAACCAGTTTTGGGCTGCAGGGTGATATGACTGTATATATTAATTAATACTTATTATTAAGTAGGATTTTTCTTCATTTCTTACCGTAAATTACAACCATTAATGATTTTCATGATTTATATATATATATATATGAGATTAAAATATCTGTTAGTGAAGTGGTTTTATGTTAGAATAGAATATGGGGCGGTTCATTCCGCTGTGGCGAGCCCTTGATCAATAAAGGGATTAAGCCGAAAAGTAAATGAATGAATCAAAAAACAATATAGCTAATTTGCACAAAAAATTATGTTTTTTTCCTCTAAAAAAGTTGTTACTCCACCTCATTTAGAGCGTCAATATGGACGTTTACGTTAAAACTGATGTGGTTCAAACGATAGATCTGCGACATAGAAACTAGAGTTGTGTACTATGATAGTTCAGCCTCGAGTAAAGCTGCAGTCACACTAGAGTTTGAGCTTGAAATTCTGTCATACAGCGCTGCGAAAAGGGGCGGGATTAAACAAGATGATTAGACATTAAAAAAAGCGAGCGATTGCTCCATGTTTTAAATTTCTGTCCAAAAAGTTCATGTTTTGATCCTCGATTGGTCTCACGCAGTCAAGTGATGCGATTTTGCAGTTCAGAGTTCACCAAGCTTGAACTTTGCACCGCAGCAACCTGCGAAACTTGACGCATGACCTTGCTTTTCCGGTCTGACGCATATGAATGGAAGTCTATGGGGAGAAAAGTCCAGTGTGACTGCAGCTTTATGTCGTTGTTTGGGAAATGCATCCCTGATTGGGTTATTGGTGATTACGGATGGTAGACCAGCCGCGATCAATCACATCATGTGCTTCTCTCTAAATTAGGGTAAAACTTTACAATAACAGCACATGAATAATGATGTATTGATGTGCAAACTAAACATTACTTTATTATGAGTTAATGATGAGTTAAAGTGCGCACTAATCATGAACTAACTTGAACTACAACATGAGTCACATGAGTTCATGTGTGAATAACGGCTACCTTAATTACTTGTTAGTACATGTTCTTAATTAATGTATTAATTAACATTTAACTTTAAGCTAAACGTAACCAACATGAACTCATAAGCTGTTAATGTATAATTATGTCATGACTTTACTTGGAGGGGCAGATCATCATTAACTCATCCTTAACTACTCATGAACTCCTGTTCATGTTGATGTTGACAGAACACTTTTCTATTGTTATTCAGTGTAAACTCACTAGTTGGACGTGCATAAAGAGTTCATGAGTAATTAAGAGTTCATGAGTCATTAAGAATGGGTTAATGATGATGTGCCCCTAAAGTCACAACATAATTATATAATAACATATCATGAGTTCATGATGGTTAAATTAAGCATAAACTAATGTGGTAATTAATACATTAAATAACAAACAATCATGTACCAACAAGTAATTAAGGTAGCCGTTATTCACACATGAACTCATGTGACTCTTGTTGTAGTTTAAGTTAGTTCATGATTAGTGCATACATTAACTCATCATTAATTCATAATAAAGTAATGTTTAGTTAACATATTAATACATCAATATTCATGTACTGTTATTGTAAAGTGTTACCTAAATTAGTTTATAAAACTTTACTTAGTGGCTAATTCATACAAATCTGTGTTCAGTCGTACAAAGATGTACATTTTAAAAAATGAGGCATAGCACCCAACCCCACCCCTAAACCCAACCTTCTTTAGGGGATAAGCAATCGTACTAAATTGTATGAATAAGGTCATACAAATTCACACGAATTAGCCACTAAATCAAAAAGTTATTAACTGAGATGAGATCACGTCGTTTATTATCATCAGATGATTCTTGTTCTAAACCCATATACTGTAGCAATATTTTTGGCAAGATACACATTACACTGAATTATATTTTAGTGCTTGCATTCTGCAAATTATGGTAAAAATATTTTTCATTAATTATTTTAATTTAGAAAATAAATATATAAACAAATAGTTGACCTGGTGACATGGTGGCTCAGTGCACTGTCACCTCACAGCAAGAAGGTTGCTGGCCGAGCCCCAGCTGGGCCAGTTGGCATTTCTGTGTGGAGTTTGCATGTTCTCCCCGTGTTGGCGCGGATTCCTCCGGGCGCTCTGGTTTCCCCCACAATCCAAAAGCCTTGCGCTATAGGTAAATTGAATAAACTAAATTGTCCGTAGTGTATGAGTGGGTGTGTGAATGAGGGTGTATGGGTGTTTCCCAAAACTGGGTTGTGGCTGGAAGGGCATGCGCTGTGTGAAACATATCCTGGAATAGTTGGCGGTCCATTGCACTGTGGAGGTAAATGAATTTTTTTATAACAGTATTTCCTTTTGTTTTCTTCTAGAGAAAGTCTTATTTGTTTTATTTTGGCTAGAATACAAGCAGTTAAAAAAAAAAAACATTTTAAGGTCAATATTATTAGCCCTCAGGCAATTTCTTTTTTCAATTGTCTACAGAACAAACCATGGTTATACAATGACTTGCCCAATTACCCTAACTTAAGCCCTTAAATTGCACTCTAAGCTGAATACTATAGTGTCTTGAAAAAATATCTAATAAAATAGTATGTACTGTCATCATGGCAAAGATAAAATGAATCAGTTATTAGTTATTAAAACTATTATGTTTAAAAATGTGTTGAAAAAAATCTTCTTTTAAACAGAAATTTGGAAAAAAAAAATGTTCAGGAAGGCTAATAATTCTGACTTCAAGTGTGTGTATGTGTGTGTGTGTGTGTGTGTGTGTGTGTGTGTGAAGAGTTCAGATGCAAAAACCTCTAAAAGCCATTTGATGTTTTCTTCTAAAATTTGCATTTTCCTTAACTATTGTGTGTTAGCTCAGTAATTTTACGTTTATAGTGACAAATAAGTTATTTTCATTGCCTTTTAAGTTAAATAACTGAACATAAACATAAGAGATTGAGAAATATTCTCATGTTAGGTGAACATTTCAGATGGCATGTAGAGGTTTTTGCATCTGAACTCTTCATATATACCTCTGTATGTATGTATATATATATTAGGGATGCAACAATACAGTTAGCTTACGGTTCAATACATACCTCGGTTTTTTAACACGGTTTTCGGTTCGGTTTGGTTCTAATGGCTTAACACATAAGTGTTTTTTTTTTTTGTTATTCTATGCTTAGGCAATAGGAACAGTAAGAAAGATAAAAAAATAAAAACGATTTATTGCAATACTCCTTTATTTTACTTCTAAGCCAAAAAAGGTACACTAGTTCCTAGTGTATTGTAGAATAAAAAAATTAACACTGAAATCTCACAGCTGCTGGTAGCCCATGTACAAACTGGGGAAGACATAAATTCCTACATTTTGAAAATAAACAGAGATGGCAAAAGTACACACATGCTTTACTTAAGTAGAAGTACAGATATTCATGTTTAAAACGACTCTGGTAAAAGTAGAAGTACTGAATACACTTTTGTACTTAAGTAAAAGTAAAGAAGTACCGCCTGAAAAATGTACAAAAGTAAAAAAGTAAAAAGTACTCATTTTAACCACAGTCCCAAAAACATGCGGTATAGGCGAATAATAATTCAACTACATTTGCAGTAGTTTATAAGTGTGTGTGTGTGTGAATGTGAGTGTGTATGGGTGTTTCCCAGTACTGGGATGCAGCCGGAAGGGTATCCGCTGCATAAAACAAATGCTGGAATAATTGGCGGTTCATTCTGCTGTGGCGACCCCTGATAATTCAGGGACAAAGCTGAAGAATAACAAGTGAGATACTGTAGGTAGGTAATCATCCTGACGCAAACTCACAGTGTTCAGCATGTAGTTTTGCCGCTGTTAGATCAAAAATAACAGCTGCCATTCATGTTGATTTTGTCTTTTGCTAAAATAAATACTTATCAGATATGACTAAACAATTTTTTTTTGCATTAGGCTAAAGCTTCTTATTCTCTTCAGAGAGCAGCTCTCATATATAACCTCACCTGCTATTTCAGTGTTTTTTTTTTCAGGTATTGTGGTTATTTTATTTAATGGATAAACATTTATTCTGTCACAGTTTTTCTCAGTCACTTTTGTCCATTTCTCAGATCAGAATTGAAATTCTCTAAACTCACTGTTCAATCTTCAGATCATCGTGTCACTTGTGCACATCAGAAAGCAGTTTCTCATTTTGAACAAGTTGCAAATGCTTTGTTCATCCATGCAAATGATTATGTGCAATTCTCTGATGTTTTCTATATTATCAGTTGCTTATGTCATGTTGATCAACATGTATTATTTTATCTCTGTTGAATAGACTCACCCCCACAACATTTAATCGTTCAAATGCCTGAACAAGTTGTCTTAATATTTAGTCATAATGCATTTTTTACATTTCTCCCAGGTGAATCTGGACTTTTTCTAATAAAGGTCTAAAAGGAGGTTGTCCTATGTTCAGATTTTTACTTTTGTTTTTTTTTTGTGCTATGCCGTGCTCTCTTTTCCTTTCTGTATCAGAATGACATGATCTGGCAACTAATTACAGTACAAACAGCAAAAATATTGCCATAGTTTACACCAGAACAGCCCTCCAGAGTACACTGTTATTGACAACATGACTACTAAGTAATTTGAGTCTTATTCTTATACAATGACACAAGAACATGTCATTCTGACGCCACTGACATGTTGACTGTCACAGAAATTGTGAAACTGAAGGATTTCGAGCAGGAGACTGGCTTTTGCAGGTAATCCATGGTGTTTTGCTATTTATACGTGTTGTTTTGAGAAATGCACTTTGTCCTACTGTTTTACAAATTTCAGTTCTAATCTGAGAAATGTGCCAAAGTGACTGAGAAAAACTGTGATACATTTATTCTATGCTAAAAGCAACATACAAAGGTAAGACAGGTAACATACACATAAATTGCCCAGGGGTGCGTTTCCCAAACAACGACGTAACTTGCTGCTGAACTATCATAGTACCATGCATCGTTTGGGAAAAGATCGATGTGGTGACGAGTGTTTCCCAAAACCCCTAGTTTCTCTGTCGCAGATCCATGGTTTGAACCACGTTAGTTATAACGTAAAACATCCATAATGATGCTCTAAACAGGGTGGAGTAACTTCTTTAGAGAACAACCCCATCATTTCTTTGTGCAAATTATATTGTTTTACACAAACACGCATTTACAATAAAATCCAATATTAGTTTTGTCATATATAATATATAATATCATATAAATCATATACTGTAAATAAACAAATAATGAGGCTATTTATCAAGAAATGAAATGTAATATTTATTAGAAAATGAAAAAAAAATCCTATTTTAATAATAATATTAATGATGATGATGATGATTATTAAGTAGGATATTGTTTATTTATTTTTTGAAAAGTCTGCTTTTAATTTGAGCACATGCAAACCACTGCAGATATGCTCTAACCAGCAGGCCCATGTCATATACAGTACAAATATTTAATAAATAACCTACTATAAATTAAAAGCATTAATGTATGCTATGTTTTTTTGTTGTTTTCACAAGCTTTGGAGATGTAACCTAAATTCCGCTTTTAAAAAATATTCACCTATAGCTTTTGTCATGAGGCTGTGTTCAAAATTACATCAAAGTTTTCAAAGTGCTCTGCAAAGGGAGCGCAATTGTAAACATGAAGATCGGTAAAACTGAACTGTAAAAATACTTTGAAAGCAAATTACACCTAAGAGAGATGACCTTAATGCTTTTTTATTTTTAATAATTCAAACTTTGAATGTTAGAATGTTCTAAATGAATAGGGCATAGGGGGGATAAGTGGGAATAGAACACAGCCATTACAAATTCTGTATTAGGAAATATAAACTCATCAGAAATAAAGGAAATAAACCGCAATGCATACATTTTTTATAAAGTATTTGATTGTTTTAGTCCTAAATGTACAAATCTTTACAAAAAGCACTATTTTTGCGGTATTAGAATGAAAGACCAGAGAAAGCCCCTGCAGTATGATCGGAAGTGGACAAAAGGCTTAAGCATTTAAACAGCATGTTTTTGACTGGA